>JAMKCH010027408.1:0-18482 GCA_023653785.1 Ophioderma brevispina | reverse complement strand
TAATCCTTTCAGATGAGAATATTTTTGATGGAAAGCTTGGCAAAAATCAGTACTTTTGATTTTTAAGGGACACCTATGAAATCTCTTGTTGCACCTTTTAAGAAATAAAAATAAATTGTTAAGTTTCAAAGAGCAGTGTGGCTTATAACATGCATTCTTTACTTACTACATGTAAGTGCAAGTCTGGTAGATTCTGTATAGTTTTACACATGTTATATGGTCACGGTCATTAGAGCATCTCAAAGCCATTAACCCAAAACTAGGCTTCTTTGGACTCAAATGCATTTTGCAAACGGATTATGAATATGGTCATGAAAATTCAAGAAATTTTGAAAAAATTGACAAACATTTGATCTTAAAATCGGTAGTCACCTGCATGCCCTAGGCATTAAACAGCTGTGAAAACATGCAATTTTAGGGCTGAACAATAATAGGGGTCTACATGGGTAAAATTTGACACTCGCGACACAGCCATTCTTATCTTGCCACACTCCCGACACAGCTGTTCTTATCTTGCGACCATGGCCGTAGCCGTGGGGGGGTGCGACGCACCCCCCCAAAAATGACAAAGGTCCGCTTTATGATGTTGAAGGTCCGCTTTGTAAGCAGTGACAGTGTAGAAAACCCTCTGAATCACAGCCAAAATAACACTGCATGCAAAGATGATTGCTTGCTTACACAAACAGGCTTAATTGCCATGTTTATAGAATTGGAATGCTTAAAGCAATAACGGCACATTTTTTGAAGAGTGCCCTCAATTATCAAAATTCGAGATTTTTGCACAGTTGTGTTGGTAATTGTCTAATAAACGTTTGAAGCATGATTGAATATGATGAGAAAGACCATTATTGACAGCTTGGTGTAATTAAATTCAACCAAGAAAATAGTTTCACAAAGACCTTACAGTAAAATTGTGCAGTTTGATCTGCTCAATATCCAAAACACTATACTTTAATTACCACCAAATAGGCGGGCCTCATAACAGTGCGAACTGATATGGAATAATGTAGACCTGCAAGACAACGCAAGAGATGCAGTGTGTATATTATGCGTGGCGCACGCGCGATTCTGTGCAAACGCTCGAGTACATTTGGTTTACTCGCGGAACGATCGATAACAACCAAATAATTCCCGCCTATTGGTGGTAATCAAAGTATAGCAATTCACGATGGATGCATGTCACAATTAATATAGGCTGTCATAAAGTGAAATGTAAATCAAATATTACTTCTAAGTTATTTAACTTTTTTTGTTTAAAGGCTGACTCAGAGATTTTCCAATGAGGGCGCCCTCAATTTTCCAACAAATCATGTTTTTTGCATATAAATAATGCTTGTGCATATACTAATCACTGTGTGAAATAACTAAGCTTGGATCAAAGTCCTTCATCTAGAAAATCACAACTTGGTTATAAATAAAATTCCGGATCCGGAATTTTTGTTTTACACAGTATCCTATGGCACTGTTATACATACATAAATGTTTACTGCATGAAAACGGAAAGCCCGATTCATCTCAAACTTTGGATTTGAGCATTTTAGGTGACTATCTCTAGTTCCAGTTAACAATTTTCAGTGAATAGACCAACAAATAAAATCTGTGAGTCAGCCTTTAATATTACCCCTTCAGTGCACACTGGAATTTCTTATGCACAGTCTATTTACTGTTGTGTGCCCATGCATATCCATTTGTTGTAGATTTTAACCATGACTTTGGTTAAAGGCACTATCAGTGATTGCTAAATCAGAAAATCAAAAAAAGTCATCAAAAATCGGATATTTGCATTTTTGGAACAAGTATAGGTATCCTAACATGCCTTGCAAGTGATAAGTTTAGAAGCCAATCTAATAAGGACCAAATCAAATATTTTAGTCATTATTGTCCGTACGGACAATTACTATAACGTGTAATTGAATGGGGATTCATATCTCTGAACATTGCCGTTTTCTTCCTTTTCTGTCAATTTTTCAGTTAGAAAATATACCTTATGAGAGTCCTACAGACTTATCATTCACTTTTAAGGTATTCTTACAAATTTCAAATATTTTCTTATCTTTCGGGTGAATCACTGATAGTGTCTTTAAGTTGGCATCCCCACCAATGGAGGGAATTTCTATATGGAATCAGTGCAGGTACACAATAGCCACTGAGCATTTCAATTCTTTGTTATACTCTCTGTCATAAATTATTTTTCTCTGTGTCACAACTATGCCCGTATTCCCACCAGACAGAACTTTGACAATGCCCAAAGGAAACAGATGCGCGTAGCATGCAGCAACTCAACTCACGTGTATGTAGAGAAAGAATTGTGGCAGCGACTATAGTACACATTACAATGCTGTGCAGGAAGACACATTACTGTTATTGGTGTGTGGAAAGATACAAATGATTATTTGCAGCTTGAGAGTGTGAAATAAATTAGCTCCCAAAGGTGGAAACAAAATTCTGATGCCAAAAATGAGTATCAGGAATTTATCATGGCAATAAAGAATAAAGTACATACATTTAATACAAATGTTTTGTTTTATGCCCATAAACTTGTGCAGTACGAAAATATACAGATGGTCATATCTGCACAGGTGTTAGTTCACACTATTCATCATTTAATAACATTTTATATTAGTTCGGCTATACTCGCTGTCAAAGTACTTCCATGATAGTCAATGCAGCAGTCGTCATGAACACATTCGTTCGTCGTTCGTGTCCACAAGTCATTCGTAATGGCTTTTGGTGGTGCAGGATTATTCAACTGTGTAAGCTGATCCGGGGCCGCGTGTATCTATGATACGACGATCCTAAAAACATGGCCCGCGTTTTTTGACACTGGGGGCGGATTGGGAGCAGTCAGGGGTTTACACCCTACTCTATTCGACACTGACTGCGATGTACATGTACAGTTGTGACTCTCTGTACCGGGGACTGACGCCTTAACGTCCCCTCCGAAGGACGGGATGCTTTCATGATTCATTTGCCCAATTCCAAGTGACACATGGAGGAGGACGGTGTAATTAGTTTTAATCAATAGGCTCTTATACAAGATTAAATCCAGAATGAGCACACGAGTAAATCCCAGCAAGTGACCCCACCGGGATTCGAACCCGGGATTTTGTTTTTTTGTATATTGCGCCATAGGCAAGCACCCTGACCACTAGACCACGCTCTCCCATGAACACATAAAAAGTGGGATAAAAAGAGGCAGAGCTTTTATGATACAAGCCACTCTCACACTCACACTGTTGTCATGAGCAATAATCAGCCAATCAGACTTCAGCAAAATTGTGTTTATGAGCTTTTACGCACATCACGCTCAAAGCAGAGCAAATATTTTGACGCGAATGTAGTGAATGTAGTTGTGTCATTTTAGTTATTTCATATAATGATTAGACCCTCAGATGTTTGGTTACAGAAATGCCTTTGAAAGTGAAAACAAAAGGTGCTTTTTATTTGCTCATATTTCAATATAAAACAAGGCTGAATTTAGTATTTGCTCCTATACAAAATTAGAAATTTCACAGTTTTTTGTACTGAAGAAATATTTCTCACCTTAGTCCTTTCAGGTGGGGGTATTTTTGATGGAAAGCTTGACATCAATGCAAAAATCAAAATTTCGAATATTTTTCGGAACACCTGATGTGTGAAATCTCTCGTTGCACCTTTAATAATTCAGCTGACTGCAGAGTGAGCATCAAACATGTTTGACATATTACCTGCCACACTATTATGACACATAATACAGTCTCCATGAACTAGGACACATCAAGATGAAACTTAACTCTAAGATATCTGACTGATACCTGATAGATCAGCTTGCAAGTCTGAAGGCAATGGAAAATATGCTGAGATAGTGATTTTATTGGAGATTTTGTATTATTTTTATTATTTGCAATATATAAGCTTAAAATGGTGCTAAATCATTTCTTTATCATAGTTGGTGCTTTCGATATGACATTCTTTACTGGATTGCTTATTTTTCCAACTTGTCATCTATAAATACACCACAAATTGAAATCACTGTACTGCATATGATGCAATATATGAATACCTTGAAATCTCTCATTTAACAACAACAACAATCAAATTTTGACTGATTAATTACTTGATATTATTGTCTTGTGAGAAATGTTTATAAACCATCTGCCAGAGCTATTTTTTGTAACAAACCCTGAACTGTGTGTGTGTGTGTGTGTGTGTTGTGTTGTGTGCCGTGCGTGCGTGGGGGGGGGGGATTAAAGGGGGTTGGATTTTCCTTATTAAACATCCAATCCCTGTACCTTAGAACTTTGAAAACCCTGAAAGATAAATGATTGTTAACCTAATGCTTAATGGGCCTCTGTGTGTATAAAACTAGTCATTT
Source organism: Ophioderma brevispina (assembly GCA_023653785.1). NCBI lineage: Eukaryota > Metazoa > Echinodermata > Ophiuroidea > Amphilepidida > Ophiodermatidae > Ophioderma > Ophioderma brevispina. Next base: position 14,128 of record JAMKCH010027408.1, on the reverse strand, counting down.
GCCATACCTGATATTCCAAGCTTTTTTGGTGAAAAATTGAATTTTTAAGGGGGTGGCCCGATTCTATAAATTTTTCACCTTAATAAAATGGCCTTCACCCCAAAACCCCACCTGTAAAGATTCGTGTGGATATTTCAACCCATTTTTAAGTGAGAGCTAAAAAACATGATTTTGTACTCCCCATAGAGTACTCTGTAAAATTAATATTGGTTGACCAAAATGGGGCATATTTTTGCTCATGGCATCCAAACCAAACCAAACATCCTTTAGCCCTAAGATTTGACAGGGTAAATGAGAAAAATAGTAGCTTTCTACTGATACCAAAATTTTGACCACTTTGACAAATCTGGGGTCCTTGGGGATGAGGCTATTTTTTTTTTTTTTTTTTTTTTTGGACCTTTAAAGGGACATAATGGCATGAAAAAAATTGACATAATGAAAAGGACCCTTACTGAAATCATTTCCATCAGTTTTGGATGTTTACATTCTGTAAAAACAGTAAAAACAGGAAGAGTTCTGGGGGGGAGGTGGCAGTTAGTGGCAAATTTCTGGAACAAGGATGTTGACATTACTGCCAGCATTTACCAAACTTGAAAAGCATGTATGTTGTCATCAGCTCACAGACCATTGCTATTGTATATGTGCTAATCCCAGCTAATCAATCTTTCACTTGCCAGATCAATATCTTACTACAAGCTTTAAAGACACTATCAGTGATTTGAAAAATATTTGAAATTAGCAGGAATAGCTTCAAAGTGAAGGCTAAGTCTGTAGAATTCTCATAAGTTAACTTTTCCAGCTGTAGAATTGACAGAAAAGGAAGAAAACGTCAGTGTTCCAAGATACGATTCTCCATTCAATTACGTGTTGTAGTAAGTGTCCGTTCGGACAATAATGACTAAAATCTGTGATTCTGTCCTTATTAGGTTGCTTCTGGTCTTATCATTTGCAGGGTATGTTAGGATACCTGCACTTGTTACAAGCATGCAAAAATCTGATCTTTGATGATATTTTCGATTTGCTGATTTAGCATATCACTGATAGTGTCTTTAAGTACAATGCCTGAATCCCGGTCTGAATGCTTTTGAATTGTCGCAAAACATGCTAGATACACTGTAAATACTGTCAGGGATGTGAACACCTTGCTTTTCTGTTCCAGAAATTGCCACAAACTGCCACCTCCCCCTGGAACTCTTCCTGTTTTTACCGTTTTTACAGAATGTAAACATCCAAATTATTTTCAAACTCATGGAAGTGATTTCAGTAAGGGTCCTTTCATTATGTCAATTTTTTCATGCCATTATGTCCCCCTATAAGGCAGTGGCATTTCCTTGTAACACTGATCAGACTGTAGTTTGATATGGCATGTTAGCATCTTTGCTATTTGGATAATTAGACCTGTATGATGGATTGAACAGACCTACATGTCACAGGACACATTGCATACACAGTCAGGTCCTGTTGGTTTCAAGATGGCAACCTAAAGAAAATATACAGCTTGTTAAAATTCTGTTTGTATAATTTCTCAGAAAGATTTTTTTTCTTGACATGCTGTTTGTGCAAACTTGGTTGCAGCAACCTGAATTTGGAACATTACATGTCATTCTTGTGCTGTTACCTGTGCAGTTTGTCGTTTGGTTGCACTAGAGCAAGGCCTGAGTCCCTGGCCTGAGTCAATTGGTTGCAGCAACCTGAATTTGGAACATTACATGTCATTCTTGTGCTGTTACCTGTGCAGTTTGTTTGGTTGCACTAGAGCAAGGCCTGAGTCCCTGGCCTGAGTCAATTGGTTGCAGCAACCTGAATTTGGAACATTACATGTCATTCTTGTGCTGTTACCTGTGCAGTTTGTTTGGTTGCACTAGAGCAAGGCCTGAGTCCCTGGCCTGAGTCAATTGGTTGCAGCAACATGAATTTGGAACATTACATGTCATTCTTGTGCTGTTACCTGTGCAGTTTGTCGTTTGGTTGCACTAGAGCAAGGCCTGAGTCCCTGGCCTGAGTCACTTGGTTGCAGCAACCTGAATTTGGAACATTACATGTCATTCTTGTGCTGTTACCTTGTGCAGTTTGTTTGGTTGCACTAGAGCAAGGCCTGACAGTGGCGTAGCCAGGATTTTTTGACGAGGGGGCACAGATTTGTGAATGTACCGACGCGTGTATTGTACCGACAAATTTTTTTTTTCTCGGTCGCTACGCTCGCCGGTTTTGACCCACATTTTTTTACTGTCGCCTCCAAATTCTGAAAGGGGGGGGGGAAAAGTTGCCAATGCAAAGATACTAATAGGGTAGTAGTATTGACCAATTAAGCAGTTATTAGTAACCAATTTTCATGAAAGCTCGATCATGCACCAAGCACTCAAAAAAAAGCTTACAGCTTTTTTTGAACACATGTACCGACGGACCGTTATGTACCGACAAAACATCTCGGTCGGGGGGCACTGCCCCCACCCCCCTGGTACGCCAGCGAGGCATGAGTCCCTGGCTGAGTCATGGTTGGGGAGCAAACCTGAATTGGAACAATATAATTGTCATTCTGTGCTGTACCCTGTGCAGTTTGTCGTTTGGTTGCCTAGGAATGGAGAAAGACCTGAGTCAATATTGGATGGATGAAATTACATGCTTTGTAGGATATGGCTTATGTGCAGACCATTGCCTAGTACATCTATTGTGAATAAACCAGGGTTCTCAATTGGCCGACCTGACAACCATGATTTTTGGCCCTTGACTGGCGCGAATATATAAAGGGAAACATAAAAATGCCGGTGTATTTGGGCACTACAACAGAAGGGAACTTTCAAATGTGTTAAGCATTCTCTGGCCCTTCAGCTAAAAATAATTGAGAACCCTGGAATAAAGTTTCAGAGAGACATTAGAATTTATGATTTCTTTTCATTAAAATGGTATCACAAGGGCATATCAATGACAAATACCATCCCAAGATGTACATGATCAGGATTAATTTTGAATGATTAAATGATTGACAGGCCAGACCGGGAAACTCCAGCAGGCACTAATAGGCAAATTTTTAGCCACCCACCCTCAAAACTCTTTCTTTGGAAATGTCACATGGGCCCACAGGTAAGTATCAGCACTCAAGTTTCTGAGGCGTAAATGCATAAGCTGGCACTCCTAGGCATTCCGCATTTCACCTTTTTTGTTATTTCTTGTGTTTTTAAGCTAGCTAAGCAGAAGTGTGAATTACGGATTGCCCAGCTGGGCATCATAGGCATTGTTTGTTGTATATAAAGTTAGATTTTAGGGTTTTATTGTTTTATTTATTTCTTTTTTTTTGCCTTCTGGAGGGGAAAATGCCCAGTAGGCACTATAAGCATTCAGGTTTCTGAGGGGGTAAAGCCCAGGGGTAGATTTCAACACATCGTACCTAGTAGATTTCGAACTATGATTTTTTTGTGTAATAAGAACTGGAACTAAAGATAGTGAACCTAAAATGCACAATTCGGAAATTTGAGAGGTATCGGATTTTTCGTTTTGATGCATAAACATGGTAGTTTTACGTCTCATAGGATACTGTGTATAACAAAAAGTTCGGATCCGGAATTTTATAACAAAGTGTGATTTTATATGAAGGAATTCGATTAAGCTTACCATTTCACACCAGTGATTAGTATATGGACAAAGCATTATGTACATGCAAAAACACAATTTTTTTGGAATTGAGGGCGCCCCTCCTCAGGAAATCTCGTGGTTCAGCCACTTTTTAAGATAGGTTTATGATGCATCGCAAATTCTTTGTGAATCCACAGGAGACATTTTTCAGCGCTGGTCTAGTTTTTTGTAGGGGCCTCCAGGTATTATTGGCAGGGACATTTGCTTTCAGTGTGTGTGTGTGTCGGGGGTTATGTGTGTGTCACTAAAAGGCAGCGGCCTACGCCCTATATGCTTTGAAATATAGTGAGCGCGAAAGCCACAGAAGGCATTTATTTAAATAAAATGATTACCAATAGTGTGTCTGTATCCTGGGTTTTTTGGTTTGTGTTTTTTGTTTTAGTAAAACCGTTCTTTTTTCTACTCTCTTGATTCATAACCTTTAAAAACCATGAAGCTTAGTCATGAAAGACTGTAATGAAGTTCAGTTGGTTATCTATTTTAGTAAATATTTGCAGTTCTAGAAATAGTCTTCAGGTTTTCATATACTCGGCATGTGCCTTTACGTGCTTGGCAGATTGGTCGTTCCTGCCACATGCCAGTTTCCTGGGCAGGTATCCAGCTTGGATCGCACAACAAAAGGCATGGTTATGACAAGGAGGCCGAGGGTAGATACGGGAAAATTAATGTAGCTACACTCAATTTGACAAGTTTAGTGAAAAATTATCCCAAGAATATTCTAGTGGAAGAGCTTTTGATATGAATGTATTTTATCTCTCATTCATGCATGCGCACACGCAGCACGCCACAAACAAACCACACCACACACCCTCAACACACACACCACAACACACACATAATCACACATAATGTGTTGGTATGTACAAATCACAGTTGAAAGATAATGATAAACCAATTGAGATGATGATGTGACCGAGCAGCAAACTAAATGTCATCCAATGTAAGTGGAAAATATTGGTAAGGTTTCGGCCAAGCCCTTAAAGGGCATTTTGTGTTTCCAAGACCTGGTCCACCGACTTACCTAAAAAAGTGAGATTTTGATATCATCTGAACCGTTAACATTCGTACTCAATGTTGTACTTAATCTTATGTGCAAAATTGGTCGCATCTGTAAGAATTCGCAATTTTGTATTTTTTATATCTGGACAGAAATTTACCACCATAGTGGCCTATGGGACCCCATGGGAAACATGCATTTCGCATAATACAAAATTGGCGTATCTAGACCTTGCTTTTTGAGGGAGACCTGGGGGTGAAGGACTCTAATAGCCAAAAATATGACGATTTTGCATGTTTGGATGAATCTCGGGGGGGGGGGGGGGGGTGACAACCCGAAAGCCTCCCCAGATACGCCACTGACAAAACCGCAAGGTCAGAACAAACTAAAATTTGTAATAAGGCTTTTCTCATGGCTATCTTATCTGTAAACAAGAGTGAAACAGAAAAAGAAAGGTGCAGGAATCAATAAAAATGCACCTTTAACATTACTTCCGATCTTGCAGGGGACATTCATTTGCCAACACACATTTCAAAAATTTTCCAGTGTCCAGTGAGTGATACTGTACCTGCGCGATGAATCAAGCCAGAAAAAATAACTGTGCATCGTCAGCCCTTTTTATGGCAAAAAGGGGTAACTTGAGTTACACCTTTTGCCTTGAAAGGTCTTCTGCAAAAACACTGCATGGTGGATACTTATTTTTTGGCGCTTACGAAGTAAGTCTATACACGAGGTGCGGGTTGATGATAGATCAATATGTTCACAAACGTTATTCCCATTATCACAGTATGAAAAAAAACAGTTATATGGAGGAGTGAGCAAAAGGTCTATAGGGCCCAAAAACCTCACCCCCCTTGGAATAACATTAACACGCTAGAAACAGGGCATAACTATCAACGCACAGAAACGCACAGAAAGTGTACACTTGTAACACTTGTAAACACATTCATGTTTGACTAAAATCATAGTCAAACTCTGGTTCATGTAGTTGTCTTGGACTCTTGCATGCATTGTTAGTAAGGTGTCTACCGAGCAAACAGGGAACCATTATTTTTTGGACATCAAGGTCAGTAATTATACACCACATGGCTTATGTGTAGGCATGGATGTTTATGTTTTGGCTGAGGACCCTGACACTTGCAGTCTTCATATAGCAATGCCATTCTATTTTTACACTAGGTATAGGTTGTGCAATAACATGATTTGTCACACATGGAGTATGTTACCTCTTAAATTTAGGAAAGTATTCTTTTATGACAAATAAAAAATTATTCGTTTTCATTGAATGGCCACTCTCATTATTTTATAACTATTGTGTATGGTACATTTGTGTGTGTGTGTGTTTGCATGTGTGCATGTGATTGTGTGTGTGAATTGGAATTAAATGTCTAATGGTAAAAAAGTGGTACATAAAAATTAAAAAATGTTTCCCCCCAAATGTGGGTATGACAGCCAAAACAATTTAAATGTACAGGTTGCCAAGGGGGGGGGGGTTCTCACATTGGGGAGGAATGATGGTTATGTACCACTTTAAGTCCTCATTTCAGGCTCTTTTTCAGTTCCCCCCCCCCCGTGACCCCCACAGTTAGACCATTTCCAGAGACCTACTTTTCATGTCCAAAGAAATTCTACAAAATTTTCTTCAAACACCCCTCAAAAAGTAGCTGGGAATTGAGGGAGATCGCAGCTTATTTTCTTAAATTGTCTGACAAACCTAGTTTCGGAGACCCCATTTTTGGGCCTCAAATCAGTCCCCCCCCCACACGGTGACGGTTACAGGTTTATATAGTGATTGCGTTGATACGTTGTCTGGAGTTTTGGACCTATTCAATCAAGTCGGAGAGGGAAAATAAAAAAAATAAATGCAGTGCCGCACCGCGGATTATTTTGAGGACATATGTATGGAAACGCACAAATAGTGTATTCAGGCCTTGACATTCCTCACATAACATGATTAAAAAGGAAGTCCCTGCGCCTCAGTGAATTTTTCACCTCCGCAAAATGGTACAGGGTCACATATCAGATGAATCGAGTTAAGAAAGCCAGAAAGCCAAATTGAAAAAAAAAAAAAGACCAAAAGTTGCAGGAGATCCTGTACTGAACAAAATTTTGTAAGTATTTGGTTTGACAGGCTAAGTGAATAATACTGGGTTACAGGTGGGAAAGTTTTTCCTTTATTAAATGTGATTGGGGGTGAGTGTGGATGAAAGGAAGGGGAATGTCCGATGTAAATGCAATTTAGCTTATATAACTAGATCGGGTTACTACTCTGACATTCCACATAGTATCAGGTCAACCAGCGGATGTAGTTTTACTTTTACAATTTTGGAATTGAAAACTTGGGGAAAGATTGTCAAAATGGAAGAAAGTCATGTTTCTTCAAAGTTGTAATAAAGTTGAAACAGCAGTTAATGAGTACTGGAAATAATTTCTGTACTAATCCTCCTGGCCTGGACATAAACAAGCCCTTCCTAATCCTCAATGTCATCTATAGGTGTGTTCAGACGGTTGCCTACTTTCGAAAGTAGCAATGATCAACGAAAAAGTCATTTAATCCTCATTAGCGCCTCGTAACAACGACGCACTGTCCACATGGAACTAACAACGATACCCTTCCAAAGTTACGAGCGAGTGGCCTTCATTCTGTCATTGGTAAATAGCGGGAAGGAGCGCGCAGCTCGCGCTGACCTGAAGGTTAATTGCTTGAAACCCCGGGGAGGAAAACTCAACCATTGTTAAACCATGCCAAAATGGAATCCGCAAGCAGGAGTTTTTAAAAGCGATATTTTGCGCTTCTGTTTTGAGAGCCAATCCAGCCAAACATGAATCATCAAAAAACAAGGTTCATGCATCATCAACGAAAATGTGGTTCCTCGCCCACAGAGACAGAGGCAGTGCCGGTTTACGAACATTTTTTGATCGCACAGCGTGATTAATTCACGATGCCCACTTAATAAGCTTATACAAATCAATTCAAGTTCTAATCTCGCACAAATAACCATGAATAGTACGTATTTAGATTGAATACGATCGAAATAATTTCTCTCTCCATAAAAATTATGTTGGGATTTCTTTTTCAACAACGTTCAAAAGACTTGCACTATGCTGTATGGGCATAGCCAACACGGGACAAGAGGCTGCGTGTCAACGGGCACGTGATCGCGAAAAGGAAATCCTATTTGAGTTGTCTTCAACAATTTTATCTTGCACGGGGGTTCCTTCCAGATCTCGATTAACGCTCGGATCAATTTGGGTTCCGTGTTCGCTTGTTTTGCGGGGCTGCTGTACTACTAGATGTGATGCATTATCAAAATAAATTGGAAACAAAACTGTAGAAAACTGGTACACACAAGCACAAGACCACTGTCAAAGTTGATAAACATGTGCGAACTAAATTGGCGTTCGTTTATGGTATCCACGCTACGGAATCAGGTTGACCCTCACGTGTACGAGGTAACGATGAGGTCCCCAACATCGACGTCGTGAGTAGAACTGTTCCCACGGCACTTACCAACGACGATTCCTCGCAAGTAGCTCGCTACTTTTAAGATTTCGTAAAAGTAAATCGTCGTTGTTAAATCGTTGTTAGCTTAAACAATGATGTTGTTCAGATGGTCACTATACGAGCGTACCAATGACTGTGCTTACCAACGATTTACCAACGTGATCTTACCACGATGTATGACTGCTTATATTTTACTGGTTACTCCCTGATACCTTAAGCGATAAATTGTGCAAAAAATTAGGTTTTTAACCTATATTAATTAGTTTGTAGCGTTTTGGGCACTGTGTTCATGATATGAAATCAGTGGTTGACAAGGACAAAAGGCAGTATTCCATGGTGTGAGGGAGTTGATGGTTGATGGTGTGGCGGGTAGTCCGGTATTGATTGAATACAGGATCCAATGGGTTAGGTAATGGTTGGTGGAGCCAGTGGTTGAGGTAGTGGAGTCAGCAGGGGATTCAAGTATGTTGCCCAGTAGTAGCCCACATGCATTTAATTTGGAGCCATTTTACGGTATTTTGTTGTTTTTCTTTAGTATGAGGAGATTTGCATGTTAAGACAAAAACAGATGATAGATAGAAGGTTTCAATTTTATAAAGATATCCATAGTTGAGCCAAAATCACTATGTTGTGTTTTATAAACTAATAGTGGACAATCAAGTATGATTGCAACTGTCTTGAATTGCCATTTAGCCAATTTGAGCAATTTTGGGAAGCCCTTTTAATTTTTTTTTAAATTAAAAATAAAAAGTGCATTTTACATTTAGGTTTTGGAATACCTACTGGGAACAAACTTGATTTTTTTGTTGGCCTTACAAGAACCAAATTTAACTGGCTATAGGCCTATTATCCCAACATTCCTTTGCGGAAAAGAGAGTACAAACCTGATGTTCACCGCAAAAAAGGTGGTGGCATTATTTTTCTGTGTAGATCTAGGGGCAATTTCCCCCAAAAACAAAACGGGCCGCTCCGTGATTTTGTGAAAAGTGGAAAAAATGCAGTTAAGGGACGGTAGGGTATGGGAATTGTCACTTAATTGGTTTGTCTCACCTCATTGCACAACTCAGCGCCACACCTCTGGAGTAGCCACAGCACCTTGCTGCTCTCGTTTAAATCTATTTAGCATTATTTAGGATCCCACCTTGGAAAGAAAATGTATCCATAATACATGTTTTGCAGCGGTGGCCCTTAAGGTCAAAAACGGGTGTAACTTCAAGTTACGACATTTTGCTATGAACGGGCCGCGATGTATGAATGTGAAATTGGGCATGGTAATAGAGGGCATAGCATGTGAGGTGTATGGGCCACCTTGGTGAGTGCCCCTGTAGTCAAAGGCCTTCCAATGAGGAAATATTGTCCCAGTGGGATCAATGACCTGGACCCAAAGGGTGGTTCGTAGTCCCTTGCAGTCAATGTGTTGAAAATCACTCACCTGTTGCCTCTCTCAACCAGGTGCAAAAACGGGGAGCTGTTAGGAATATACTCCATTGAGAATGCCTTGGGTATTTGGCAGTGCCCATATTTTAGGGCAGTGGAAAAATGTATACGTGCTTGATACTTGTGAATTTGAAAGTGGCATATAATTTATTCATTTATTTAAAGTTATTCAACTGAGAACCAAATAAAATTCTCGTTTATAAAACTTTTATATTGTACCGTATTGAATAATGTGCACACTCAGATGCTCAATATTATTGACTCATGTGCACACGCTAGACTGCTCAATATTTAAGCTTATTTATGAAATTACAATATTGAATGTTGCTTGAGGTACCTAAAATTGTGTGAGTTATAATTACACTATTTTTTTGCACATTTGAATGCAAACACCTAAGGTCTTCGTAAAAGGTCAGTCCGTGTGGTTTCTATGTAATTATCCTTACTCGTTGTAAGACAAATACTGCATAATTATGCCCTCTTCCACCTTGTGCTGTGACGTGTGAATTGCATGGTCTTCATGCATCAGTGAAAAACCAAGTATGGCTGATTGACTGGATTCTGTGAGTGCATTCAAGCGAATCAATCAAGTACAAAATTATTTGTAAGACATTTTTTTCAGTGGAGAAAAATTGTGCGGTGTTGAAAGACTATTAGCTACTATTCTGGATTTAAAAGAGAAGTTCCAACAGATTTGACACATCAACGGCTTCATTGTCATGGCCAACAGGGATGGTGGAGGGAATCAGGGCACTCACATATGAAATGGATATGGGTTTGTGCTTCCAAACCCAGGGGCAGTCGGTGACAGAGGACTGAAAAAAAATAGGGGTCTTGGGGTGAGAGACGGCCAAATTGCCACAAAATTGGTGTTTCCGAGTGACAAATTTGCACAATTTAAAAAAACAGGGTCTTTGGGTGAGATTTTTGCAAAATTTTCTGAAAAATAGAGGTTTTTGGGTGAATTTTTAAAAAAAATGGTGACAGTGGTAAAATTAAAAAAAAAATATGGGGTCTTTGAGTGAAATTTTCAAAAAATATGGGGTCTTTGGGTGACAACGATGCTGAAAAAGGGGTTCTTCCAAGATGGGAAACTATGCCTGGAAGTAATTTTGCGCATGTGGATGTACTTTGGAATTTAATCTTCTAAGTAATCTTCTCTCTTCATTTTCATACAAAGATTTCTTCCTAAAATCCTTGCTAATTCCCAAACCTCAGGAGGGCTGGTTTTTGTGTCTGCATGTGTTGGTATTTTGGGGGGATGGGGGGTAGGTTTGTGAGGTTTCTTGGTGAGGTTTGGGAGAGATGGCTTCAAGTGGTTTATGTATGCATTGTGGTTCTCATGGGTCAGTGTGGGGAGGGGGTGGTTGGGTTGTTTGGTGTTTGGAGATTCTTTTTATCCTTTATTTTTTGTTGAGGTTTTTTTTTTTTTTTTTTTTTTGGGGGGGGGGGTATGAAGGCTTGTAAGGTATTTTTTGTCATATTTTTTTTGTCATTGGATCTTGATATGTTGTCTTGTAATGGTGACTTAATAATTTTTATTTTTATGTGTTTATTTATGTATTTAAAGGCACTATCAGTGATTTGCTAAATCAGAAAATTGAAAAAATCATAAAAAAATAAGGTTTTTGCATGTTTGTAACAAGTACAGGTACCCTAACATATCCTGCAAATGATAAGACCAAAACAACCTAATAAGGACACTGATGTTTTAGTCATTACTTACCGCACGGAGAACTCCGGTTCTCAATCTGTTGAGACATCGCTATTCAGCCCATAAGGAGTCAGCTCTAGGTGGAAGATGCTCACCAGGTTCAATACCAATAGATGTTACTTGGTTGATAGCAAGTCGTTCTTTCCACAAGGCAACTCTCTTAAACTCCTTAGAGATTGTTTCAAGGGGTTGTACATTGCTTTTAAGGGTTAAGAAACTCTCTCTGGATTTAAGGCAGTTAGCAGTAGGAGCTAGTAGGTCTCTCTCCCGACATAAGGTGCTTCAAATTAGATACTTGGCAGAGCTACGCTCTGGCATGCTTCGACACTTTGACGAATGTCTGGTGGAGCATTTCCTGCTCGGATATATAACTTTGTTGTTGGAATTGGGCGGACGGCGACCGACATGGCGTAACCAGCAGGGGGCCGGGGAAGGAGAAGGGAGGAGAATGGAATACTGGTTGTGCAGGCGCCCAGGGAGACGCATTATGTAGGCACCCCACTTTCAGAATTTGAAAAAGACTGGAAAAAACAAATATGGGTATAACACAGGCGAGTCTGCAAGCCGGAAAATTGGTTACAGCAATGGGGGGAAAACTTATTGAGTCTTGCCCCCCCCCTCCATGGGGTTTGATCTACAGGGCAGGATTAGTCTGCACGTGAAGTAACACAGGGAAGGGCAAGTGCCATTGATCCTCTAGGACACCCATTGTGCCAGTGAGTTTGTTTCAGACTGTTTACTGCGACGCATGAAAATTACTGTACTCTTGTTGATGGGGTCGTATAAGAGAGAGGTGCCGGCCAAGGGTAACTCCCACTAGACAGGAATATCCCAGGCTCCAGGAGGGTGGTAAGAAAAAAAAATAGATATTTTTAACTTTAATCAACGGACGGTAATGTTCCACATAACCTTAAAATTGCAAAAGTCATGAACTTTTTAACCAGAAACCACAAAATACAAACAAACAAAGAAAAAACTGAAAAAAAACGCAGATGAGTATAAAAAAAAAATGAGGGATGCTAAAATTACAAAAAAGGTAAATAAAATTGTTTTGGTGGTATGACCCATATTAGGTAAGCAAAACAAAAATGTCTTGGTGTGATAATACATGATTCGGGATTTTGAGGACAATTCAACCTTCAGATGCATGATATTTGTTTTTCTTTTTTCCAGTGAACTAATTGTTCCTATGCTTTCGTACTTGGATGGCTGGGTCACGTATTTCATTTCAAAATAATTTTGTAACTGTGGACATGACCAATAATGTATTACCTTCTAAGCCTGAAGCTATTAAATGTCATGTTGTCCTCTACATAAGCGGGAAATTACATTTTAAAATGGTAGTTAGATCTTATGTCTAAATGATTTAAGCAGCATTTTCCACAACCTTAGAACACCCCAGTGTATTCCAACCGATTGTATTTAGTCTATATTAAGCCCAAATCAGAGCTTGGATATCCACACTACTAACTAAAATACTACAAACGGACATTCTAACACATCTTCAGATGTTTGGAAAATGAAGAAAGTCACCAAATAATAAGTATTGCTATTGGCACTTTTAATAAAGCAATAGGCAGTTCAAGAAAGCTAGTTATCTAGGGGCGCAAGGTATACTTTTAATATATGTTGCTGTTGTGCTGTGGTGGCTTAGAGTTTATTCTTTCTCTTGGTTATTGTTGTTTGTAGACATGTAAATTTCATCCTGCATGAATGTATGAAAATTTTAACTACTTCGTTCTCCAGGTAGACAAGGATGTATATTTTATTATCTTTCCCTGGAGATGGCCAGCGCATGTTAGTGTGAAAAAAAAAACAATGTTCCAAGTGGGCCGGGTGCGAAAATGTTACATCGTATTTACTAGCACAACGCTCTACAAAATACTCTTCTAGAACGATGCTTTTAGTACCACTAAAGGTGTGTGTCTATTGGGACCAATTTTCAGGTTTAAACCAGAAAAGGGATTAACTTGGCCCAATAGAAACAGCCGTCCTACTGTATTTTCTGGATATACCGATGAAAAGTGTCCACCGGTATTCTATCTTGTTTTGGAAGTATAAATGTCGGAGGAAGAAATTATCCGGTTAACGCAATAGAACACACACGGCGTTCCGATAGAGTGCACATACCGGTGAAAGACCGCAAAATTGACACCATGTGATGCAGCAATTGACCCCCGTCACAACATGCACAGCGATGTTGAGTAGTAGCAATGCATTTGGTATCGCTGACCTGCTGATCGGGGATACATTTTTGGCCCACGGTTTTACGAATTCCGAGGGATTTTTTCACGTTTTTACAATGCCTGAAAATGACCCGCTCCGCCTTTTGTTTTGGACAACAGCGGCAACTAAAGTGCTGATTGCAGAATGCGAGAGGCTGATATTCAACAAATTTTGAGTTAGACTAAGGAATTAGTCTTCCCGCCATTTGATTGACAGTTGGAGAGGGCACGATTCCACAATTACAACGCGATTGACCGTGCAGCGAACCTTTAAGCTGGTAAAACCACAGTCCGTGAGGCCAGTCATTTTCGGGGAAAACGCTGCTCAATAGAAAGCGGCACTGTGGTTATTCTCAGTAATCAACCGGATAAATTTTTATCTGGATAAATACGTCTGTTCAATAGAAACACGCTATTAGGTAGTTGGCAAGAGAGTCATGCATCGTGCTAGTAATCGAAGTTGCCGGTTCAAATCTGGCCAAAGCACACCTTTGTTTTTTTCAAAAACTAACCTGTGCGGCCAATCTTCATGGCAAAGATTTAAAAATTACTTATATGAATGTAGTTTGAAATAGAGATCTTGTGTGAGTATCCTCAATTTTGTGATTTTAAAATTATTT
>JAMKCH010027407.1:0-102469 GCA_023653785.1 Ophioderma brevispina | reverse complement strand
ACTATAAAGTTTACCTCATATACTTATTAGATCATTGTGATATAAGCCTTGTCTCGCCAATTCTTGTAGTTTATTGATTATGTCCAATAATAATTTTTATATCATTCCACACAAATGTTTTTCTCGCAATTGATTAAAATCAATATTTGGGGTCACAGATATTATGTTATTACAATGACCAAGCGTGTAATACATCCACCAACAACTGTTTGATAGTACCTTTAACATTGTCAGTATTGTACCTTGATTACACTCGGGCTCTCTTCTTCTTCTATTTTTATTAAACATGATTCTATTTAGTAGACATGATAAGGCGTATTAGACATTTTTGTGCAAAAAAATTAAAAACTCCCTTTAGCCTTAGCCAATGGATTTGACTCTTCAGTTTTCCTGTTGAGATATTTAAAAGGTGATAGGTACGATTTCTTATTCATTTTTACTTTCAGTTCATTATGTACATCTAAGGCTCTTGACTCACTAGGTAATCCTTATATTTCTTACATAAAACAAAGTTTCAAGTGCCTAATTAATAAAACACGGGTATTTGCAGTTTATTTCTTCACAAGTTAAAAATCAGTTCAAGCATTTTTTGCACTGAGTATGACGACAAGCGTAGGGGACAGTGGGACAAAAATCTGGCCGAAATTCATTATTTATGGTAACTGTGGATACCCGCCAAGTTAACTGCTCAAAATGAACAAGAAGGGATGCTTGACATATTTGAGCACATGAAAAGTTTCCTTTTTATATCCCAGTTTTCAAAGAAAACAATTTTCCACAATAATGAAATATTTGCCACAGCAGCAATCTGATGCGCGCTCTCAACCGGAAACTAAGAATCAATTCCCCTTTGGCCTTATAGCACTTGTAACTTTACTACAATCAGTTTCATATTATTTATAATGACAAAACTCATGACTTAAAAATGGAGATTTTAATTACTAAGGAAAATGACCTGTTTAGCGGCTTTATATCCCCTCCTAATTGATTTGTTGATTTCAATGTCAGCTGGCACTAGTCCCCGACATTCAGTTTCCTGAGGGATCAATGCTCAGTGAGGCAGTTATGGACCCTGGTCTTTTTTCCCTGCATGTCAAAATGGATTTACCAGTTAAAAATGGTAAGCCATTATACCGTGTAACCACGTTTACATACATACTATTAGCTATTTACTGTTACTATTTCGCTCTAACAGGCTGGTATATTGAAGGAAGCAATGATAATGATATTTTTTTTTTGGCAGTAGTCAGGTAGGTTGAACACAATCTATTACCTATCATTTTCTGACACCATTTTATTTTGTGAAAAACATCTTGCGTACCAATAAAGTAGTTGTAAAACACCTGTTTGACGTCCTCTTGGACGCCTAAGGTCATAAATACCTTTCAACACAAATAAGTGAGCCCTTGTGCACAAATGATCTAGATTGATAATAAACATTTTTAATGATCGTATTAACTTTGATTTGGTTCAAGATTTGGTATGGTCGCAAACAAAATTCACATATTATTAGCACAAGTTAAGATTATACTTATAAAAGAGTTCTAGTATCCGATTGAAGGCGTTGCAGTTCAAGATGATATTCCCACACGCGAAGAATACAAAATGACAGTATGCAAAGTTCACATAATTTAACTTTCAGGTATATATTCCATGGGAATCTTCTCAGTCCTGAAGGATAACTTTGTCCAGCAGTGTCAAGACGACAAGGTAAATTAAGTCCCGCGACGGACATAATCCACAGTAGATTCAGTCCAAGATAATCACACGATTTCTATTAGTCATAATTTGGAATCCTATTTTGATTCCCAGCACTTTCGGCGTCAAAGATGACAGTTTAGAATAATTACAGCACTATGCTCACATGGAATTAATATCCTGGCACTAGGTACTTGATACAGGTCTGCTTAATGCAGAGTAAAACTAGCTATCTTCTAGCTAGCTATTGTTAGTAGTGGATGCTGGCAGAGAGTACTTCCGTGATAGTATTTAACACTACTCACAGATAGATTCCCCTTTCGAACAATTCATTACCAAATTTTGTCATCTAGTGCATAAACAAACCTTCTTACACTAGTGACCAATCAGGCATTCATCACCCGATACAGCACGTCCTTATATAGATAACTCTATGGGGGAAATTCCCAGATCTTGCAATTGTTTTGATCTTTTAAGGCAATAAAAACAAGCTTCTAAGTTTGCATCCTAGGGGAATTCCCCCTCTCATATTGTGCAATCTAACAGGGGCACCTAGCAAAACAACTCTGGGGGAGGAATCCCTTTTCTTTCTTTTATAGTAAACAAAGGATTTTTCCAGTGAAAAATCTCTTCTCAAATAAAATTGGAGGGAAAATAATATTTTTAAAAAGTTTAATCAGAAAAAATGGAGGCCTATAAACACACCAAAAACAAAATTGATGGTTGAAATATAACTTTGATTGTTATTGAGAGAGGTCTCTTTTCTCCTTCCAGTGATGTCTTCTTCTTTTAAAGTTCATATTCTGTCTCTCCTTGATGAAAATTCATTTTAACCCATCGTTATTTTGTGTAAATTCTCCTCGAATCCTCCATTCCCCACATAAATAAATGTACCCCTCTCTGAGTAGCATCAAAAATTGGAAGTGTGTCCTCCATGTTCTTGGTGGACCAATGGTGTTAGATTCACAAATTACAGATTTTTGTAATCAGTGGATAGTATGAAAATTTAAGAGAATTTATTACAATTAAAATATGTTCTTAATGTCTTTGTTCCAAAGTTTTATGATGGCCAATGTAAAAGGTTGTATATTCAGACGTGTGGAGACACACGTTCTGGAAGAAAATGATTGTAGGCAATCAGTAATTTCACCACTATTTTTTTTTTCCAAAGAGTCAAAGACCTTGAGGTCAAATTGTCATCAAGAGTCAAAAGAAAAATGATGGGGCAAAATTTTATTTATTGAAAAATGAAGTGTAAAATGTGTACTTGTTGTTTTGTAACCGCGGGCTTTACACAAAGCCAAAAAGCCTGTGCCTTGAACCGCAGGCTGTACCCTATGTGGTTACATTTAAATTGTAAATTATGAAATGGCCCTTTTATTTGTTGAAATTATTCAATGACCCTTTTAAAATTTGTAAATGATCCAGTAACCTTTTAATGTTAAATGATGGCATGGCCCTTTTTTGTATATGATTGTATGACCCTTTAATTCATAAATGCAGACCTATAATTGGCAATGGGATGGCCCTTTAATTGTAAAATGAAGGAATTGACCCTGTAATTGGTAAATGAAGGATGACCCTTTAATGAAATGAAGGAATGACCTTTAATGGTAAATGAAGGAATGACCCTTATTTGGTAAAATGAAGGAAGGACCCTTTAAGTGGTAATGAAGGAATGACCCTCTTAATGGT
Source organism: Ophioderma brevispina (assembly GCA_023653785.1). NCBI lineage: Eukaryota > Metazoa > Echinodermata > Ophiuroidea > Amphilepidida > Ophiodermatidae > Ophioderma > Ophioderma brevispina. The sequence goes on along the minus strand of JAMKCH010027407.1, from coordinate 99,076 downwards.
AAATTGGGGGAAGGGGAATGACCCTTAACGTATGCAACGAGGAGATTTTGAGGCACCCAGATATTGGGTACAATTAGTAATTTCATATTAGATTAGACATCAATAGATATCTTACCTACCTGTAATTGATACAGAAATGTCTTAAAAAGGGAGAAAAAAAGTGATTTTGACTTGCTTATATTTCAATTTAAAACATAGGCTGAATTTCGTTCATGCTCCTATACGAAATTAGAAATTCACAATTTTTTTGTACCAAAGAAACATTTCTCAGATTAATCCTTTCAGATGGGGATAGTTTTGATGGAAAGCTTTACATTAGGGCAAAAAAATCAGAATTTTATCATTTTTAGGGACACCGTTATTTGAAATCTCTTGTTGCACCTTTAATTGGTAAAGGAAAGAGGGACCCTTTAATTGGAGTTTAAATGGGCAATTCCCCGGTCATAACCGCATTTAGAGATTAAGAGATATATCTTGTTAATTAACTGGAGCTTTCTAGAATTATTATGCTACTGTACATAAGTAATCATAGTGGCCGGAAAATAAGCTACCTAACTCTAAAATTATCAATTAGGAATGAGACAGGGTTGGAATTTCAAATGTGTAACATCCATGAAGTTTCCACAAATGTAACGTCTAATGAAACTTCATTTTGATGTGTGATCTTCTATACTATAAGGTAAATTGTGATCCAACTTTGTATTCAAAGTGAGATACTGCGTTGGCTTGTGTGGTTACCTTATTAAACAGAAACCATGAAGTTTGAGGTTGCAACTTAAGAGGCTTTGTAAGGAATGTGTCCAAAAACATTGCTTGTGTGGCTATTCAAGGTCAACACTCGAGATGTGCACCGCAGCGATGTCATGGATTTTTTTCTTTTTTGGTGTGAGGATAGATATTGATGAGAAATGAAAACCCCAAATTTGGGTCATACCGCCTTCGTTTCCCGCAAGGACATTCAGGAAATTTGGGGGGGGGTGTCACCATACAAAAAATGATGTTGCTGTGGCGATGAGAAAGGACAAGGGACAATTTTGAGGATGGCCATAAACTGTGTAAATGGAACCCTCCCCAACTTTGAACTGAACGTCACTATGGGGGATTTTGTTTGTGGTGTTAGAATTCAAAGTCTGGCTTAAATTAACTGTGATTGCTCCTTTACTTTTGACAGTTATTTGTGTGTGTTAAAAATGCAAATCTTTCACTGAGACCAAGTTGGGGGTCAGAACTCCGTAAGTAAAAATATTTTTTAAGGTCCAAGTTTCTTGGTAATCTGTGAAAACTGCAGGACTTTCTACCCAGCTACAATAATTAAGAACATTAGGTAAAGTAGTGCGTGAGTTACGGCCTATTGAAAAATCCTAATTTGCAATTTGACATATATTGCCCCCCTTGAAAATCAATTTTGAACTACTACTACTAAAACAAAAAAACAATCGACTTCAAATACTTTAATTATATAAAAAAAATATTCTTGAAAGAACCAGCTTGGTGTCTTGGATTTCATGTTTTCAGCACAAGACACTTTGATGATATCCCCATAGAAATTTATATTGGTGATATACACTGTGCCTGTACAATGACCTCTGGGTCACGTATACCTTGTGTGTTAAACTTTGATTGAATGTGTTTTGGTTGGAAGAAATATAAAGTTCAAAGTAGTGCTTTCAAGGAAAGTTTGTTAATGATACATCTTCAACATATCTGAAGTATAGGGGTGATGTCAAATGGCAACATGTGTTTTCAGGGGGGTTCAACAATGTGTCAAAAAGTACAATTACCATGCAAGGGGCTGTTACCTCACTTAATACTTTTATGATGTGTCATAATTGTATTGGTTTAAAGTTCTACTATGTAACTTGCTGACCAAAAGATGGGCAATAAAATTTCTCTACTTTTGGAGTTTATGGACCCCAATTTGGCCCCAAATGAACAAAGGCGTATATTTCGACCTCATTAACTCTAAAAGTAACATGCTTATGAACTTCATGATGCCCGATTTGAATATCGTACACCAAATAGATACCCATAGAGACGTTTTCAAAGTGTTGTGGAGGGCTCATTACTAATCTGTGACACTCTCCTTTAACATCGTATGTCACATTGGGCGGCACATGACCCCCCTAAATTTCCAATGCTCTAGCGGAAAAACGAAAAATGGACTATGACGCTCAAAATTTCGGATTTCATATTTCTCAATGTCTACCACCACACTTAAAGCCAAAACAATCCACGACGTGCTGCGTGCACATCTCGAAATGTTGCCATGGAATGGGCCCTTGTCCATTCTCGTAACGTCCATGACATTCATTCTAATAAGTCATATCTTGTTAATCATCGGGGTTACCCTAGAAATTAATGTCATGTTAAAACATTAGACTGTTCCACTCACATTACCACACTTAAAATAACATCCCCAAGCATTCTGGTTTTATTGGAATTACTTTTGAATACAGGAAAAGTGTGATAAACATGTTGTACGTCCATGAAGGTGGAAATTGCCCAAATCAAATAACTAGCAGAGATTTATAAGCGCCCTCATGTATGGGCCTCTAAGCGCGTCACAAATGGCCACGTGATTCACTGTGGCCCAACCATACCATAAACCATTTAGCATCATTTCAGGGATGCAGCAGATCGAGGATCAGCGCTTTCCCTTACAGAAAAACTATAATCAAGATAACCATCGCAGCCGGGACCAGCTTCCCCAAATATTCGCATGGGTAAATCGGGACAACTAAGCAGTTAATTTCTTGGCCAGGGAAATTACAAGAAGCTGAATCCCAAAGGGATCGAACGCCACGCCTATAGCAGCCTATACGCATGGATGAGCATACACTGGTTTTAGAGTCGAAGCAAATGATTTGAAATGGCCCTTAATTTGTGACTTATTCAATGACCCTTTAAATTGTAAATGTAATCAAGGAAACCTTTAATTGTAAACTATGACATGGCCCTTTAATTTGTATATGATTGTATTTGACCCTTTAATTCGTAAATGAAAGACCCATAATTGGCCATTGGAAATTACCCGTTAATTGGTTAAATGAAGGAACGGGACCCTTTAATTAGTAAATGAAGGAATGACCCAAGATTAAAGTTGATCCTCATTGCTCGGACGGCATATATTAAGCTATATACCAATGGCAAAGCTTATTGTATAGCGATTTGTATACTGTCTATTTAGGTACTCACGATTGGTTACAAGAGCCAAAATGAAAATCGTATTCCTTTCTAGCAACACCCTCAGCGAAAGTCAATATATGACTTGGGCGCTGTGATGGTTGGTGACGTCACCGATTGTGCAACGTTGATGTAAGGTAAACAAAATCCAATTGGGCACTTGTATCGTTGTTTTCTGCGCTTTCAAAACTTACCATATTTTCTCTAAATTTGCTCAACTAAATCGGAATTATGAGCAAATACAGATACAGATAACTTTCTGTTGAAGTAGGGCTGGAAGATGGATGGCTCTATCCACTCAGTCACCAAAGAAGGCGCTTCAGTCGGCATTTTAACATACTGAATCCGTGCTTCATAGTATTGCTACAATTGTTATGGTAACCAAATTGCGCCAGTTAAAGTAATTACGCAATGTTATCTCGATGAGCCAAGGACTTTACCAAAACCCAATAGCAAGCCAACAGGATTTTAAATAAAGGTTCAATAACCATAATGGTGTGATGTTTCCCGGTTCGAGAAAATTAGATTAAGATATCCACTGTTACTCCCCCTGATAGCGCCCATACCTCATGCATTTCCATCGGTTAGCAAAGAGGGTGTAACGTAAAAAATGAAGAACCCAGGTCTTTACTGCACACAGTGTTTTTGAACACCACCCATGCTCCAGGTGCCAGGTCTCCCTCACTAACCGCAAAGGGTTAGCTATTTATTTTCTTATTTTTTTGAACCTGAATTTTTCCCTCTAACCCTCGGCCTTTTAACCGAAAAAATAATGACAATTTTATATATTTTACAAGAAGCACGTAGCGGAGTTGCCACAACCTATGCTCAGGAAGAGGCGGAAAAAAAAGCGATGGATCGGAAGAAGAGGAGAATAGACTAAAACAGCTAAGCAGAATACTATGCCCCCGTTTCATGGGACATAGTAACTTTTTGAAACAAAGATTGAGAAACTGTGTTTTCATTGGGTAACTAAATGATAATATAGTATTCTATTCAATGATATAAACCCTTGGTACTCCTCATCAAACTTCGGAGACCTATTACAAAACTATCAAAATGTTTGTACGGGTTTTGAATGTGGTACAAGTCATGATAACAAGTCCATGCAGTTAGCGTGCCATGAATTTACCACAGGTTGTTGCTAGTGGAAATCTAAGGTCCGGCCACACGTTAAAACTTGTTGCTCTATATAGGTATATATTTGTTTTGTCCTGTGTTTTTCATCATAATCACAGAGACTCTGAAACAAGTTTGGAAAGCAACTAAACTGATCATCAAGTTCTTCTATGTTGATTAAACCCGTGGTTCGAACGATGTTTATAATAACTTTTGTTTCAACAGCATCAAAGCAATGCCTTCTCCTTATAGACTGCCCCCCACACAACACTAGAGGAAAGGCCGGATGTGCGCCGCACTTTAGGTTACAAGTGATGCTCCACAAGAAGGCGATTAAGTGGAAGAAAAGGAAAACTTTGAAACCAAAGAGGAGGAAAAATGGAACCACTGGGCCCGATATGCAACTACGGGGACAATGGTCAGCTTCAGCAAGAAGAAGAGAAATGTACAAGTTAGAATCTGACAGAGGATAAAAGAAGTAAAGTAAAGTTGGAGGATTTTTTAAAGGATTGTGAGCCAGAGCAAATGATGCAAGAGTGTCTTGTAAGTAAGAATTAAAATTATCCTTATGTACTGCTGAATAATGAATTAATTTCACAATAATTGCTTAAAAAACTCCCAATTTTATTCCAGTAGAAGTAGCCAAGAACCTAAATGCAAAAACTTTGTGTTTTGTTTTGTTTTGTCTCACTGAACTTGTCCGCAGAGGACTTAGAGTAAGTTCCAATTTTATCTCTGTCCGTCCGTCTGTCTGTCGGTCGGTCTGTCATGGTGGTGCTTGTGTACATCATATGGAGTTTTCGTAGGAGGGACTCGATAATGTAACTTGGTGGGAAGAAGCGGTCCGAGTTCTCGAAACCCTCCTGATTAGATTTGGGCGTTTTAATTTTAAAAATATGCTAATTAAGTATCTTAATTTGATAATAATTACCAACATTTTCCCGCAAGGCTTGTGTTACAAGTTTTCTGGACGTTCCGTCAGGCGTTTATGTGATGTAACTTGGTGGAAGGGGGCGGGGCTGGAACGTTCTCGAACTGATTAGATTTCGGGGTATTTTGGGCAAATTAAGCATGCAAATGAGCTTAATTAATAGGCAAAAATCAGCGTAATTGTATAATTTTGAAAGGTACACGGATAGGAAAAAAATTCCTCACTGCATGAAAGCCTTTATTGGTGCGCATCTTTTTTTGCAATTGGAAGGTTTTATTCCCTTGTTTTCTCTCCGCCACCTCTCTCATTTTACCCTCTGCATCCTGGCCTTGACGCTGAAACGTACATCGGATAGCAAAATTCCTTTGAACATAAAAGACTAGTCTGCAATACATCTTTTGGTGCATGGGGACACTTAAAGGGCAGTTGTGATGCAATTGATCTAATTAAATATGCCAATTGCCTCTATCGCTGATGATGAACAGTACATTGGATATGCATATTCTGTGTTACATGGAGAAGGCGGGGGGGTTGTTAAAGGGGGTAGGGTGTGGGGAAGGAAGAGAAGGGGGGGTGGGGAGGGGGATGTTATGGAGGGGAGATTGTTGGTTAGGGGGGGAGGAGAGGGGAGGGGGTGGGGGGATGTGGTGTCGGACGGTTCGGGCGCGTGGCGCGGGGGGAATGGCTCGGGGGGGGTGCGAGTGGTGGGGGTGGGGAGTACGGGGATGGGGGGCGTTGAGGGGTGTGGGGGTAGGGGGGGTGGGGGGGGGGTCTGCCGGGGGGGGGGGAGGGCCGGGTGCGTTGGGGGGGGGGGAGGGGGGGGGGGGCTGGGGGGAGCGGCCGGGGGGGGGGGAGGGGTGTTGGCGGGGGGTGAGGGGGGTGGGGTGGAAGGGGGTGCGGGAAGGGATGCGGCGTGTGGGGGAGGGCGGATGGGTGGGGAGGAGGAGGGGGTGTTGTGGTGGTGCAGGGGGGTGGGGAGGGGAGGGGGGTGGCGGTGGGTGTGAGGGGTGTTGGGGGTTGGGGAGGGGTGAGGGTGGTGGAGAGGGGGGGGGGTGTGGGGAGGGGGTGGGGGGTTGCGGGATTGTTGCGGGTAGGGTGGGGGGGTGGGGTGTTTGGTGTGGGTTTGGGAGGGGATATCTGCAATCCTCCAAGTATCTGCTTGCACTTTTTTGGGAACACCATGTTGTATTCATTTACAATTGCATCTGGTTGCTGCTTCTTGTTTTACAGCTATACACGAAAGCAGGCGATGAGACGATTGTGGTGGAGAACCACTGTTTATGTATTATTTTTTATTATTAATTTGAAAGGAATTTCCCCAGAAAGCCTCAAATCCACGACCAAAGGGTAAAATCTCAAAATAGTTACCCAAAAACACATTATTTTACTGGCGTGTAAATAAGGTATTAGGTTGTAAAAACGATAGCTAGTATCAATTTGGATTTTTACTGACAAATTTTTCATATATATGAGGCATATTTTTGTCCACAAACCATTCGACATGTAACAATAGAAAAGGAAAATGCAGTTTAAATTGCTATAAAATCAAAATGCATTGCGCCTACTGGAAACAAAGCTAGTCCTTTTGCCTGTTATTACCTGACAATTCTGAGTAACAATATGCATCATTCAACTGTGTGTGTGGCATATATTAGTATATTTTGTCGTCGTTACTGAGTACTTTCAGCATATATGTTGGAAGTTAGGCCTAAAACAAAATTGTGTGATTGGCCCGGTAAATCCCGACCGACCCTGATTTTACTGCCGACCCTAAATATTTTATCTTTTTCCACCATGATTTACTGATATATGGTCATGAAAACGCTTTGAAAAATTTGTGACTGTGATGTGTGAATGTGTGTTTGTGAACTGAAAGCAAAAAACAGGAATGTAATGACGTCCTACTTCGCAATCTAAAGGCTTGCAGGACATTAAAACTGCAAAAAAAAGATGTAGTTACAGGAAAAAAAAAAAGTGAAGATGGGTCATTTGTTTTGTATGTGTGGGTCATATATGGGTGTTCTGGATGGAAACATAGAAAAAAAAGCTAGGGTATAGGTCGGATGGATTTTATTTTTTTTTTATTGTTTTTTTTTATGTACGCCAATCAAACAATTTTCTTTTTTAGGGCCTTATGTTACAAGCTTATGGGGATGGAATGCTACACATGGACAGTGTTCGAAGGGGGTTGGCACCACAATATTATCCTAAAGGAAGGAACTGATCTGTGTACCTCAATTTTAAGAGGAATTTAATTCAGAAATGCAACATTTTATACCATTTTGGTTTTAGTTGCCTAATACATATTTTGAATGTATTAATTAAAAAAACTTCGTATTTCAGAAAGTACTGAAAGAAAATTGACCTGGTTGATTGTAGGTAATGTAGATTATTGTGAATCTTAAACAAAACATATATTATTACGTTGTAAAGATTTCATTGTATTTTAATTAGAATTGTAAAACAAAAATGAAGAATTATTTTAAGCAAGTGATTTTGCCAACTCATCCAAATGAGTAGTATAAGTGCAGGAGATAATAAAAACATTGTATTTTTGTTGAATTGGCCATTAGAATAATTGCCCACAATATTGTATTGAGCTACTTTCTGTATTGGTCATGTAGTTGGCCGTTTGATCAAAGAGGTTTCTCTTTTCATCACTATTTTTGACACTGACACATTTCACAATTCCCCTGGCTTTTGATTATAACTGCAGAATGAAAGGCAGTCGGTTTATCAACATTGATTTTGATTAAAAACTTGACCAGATGTTGCAGTTTAAAGGTCACATTTGTACATCAGTTAAAGGTTCAACGAGAGATTTTCACATAACAGGTGGCCTAAAAAAAGGGTGAAAATTCTGATTTTTTGCCCTGAGGTAAAGCCTTTCCTTCCATTAAAAATATCCCCATCTGAAAGGATTAAGCTGAGAATGTTTCTTTGGTACAAAAATTGTGGAATTTCTAATTTCATATAGGAGCAAATACGAAATTCAACGCATGTTACACTGAAATATAAGTAGCCACATCCCTGTTTTCTCTCTTTTAGACATTTCTGTAGTCAAACACGGTAAGAGCTCTATTAAGTGCCTATCTATATGAATCCATTTGACACAATATCTGGGTGCCTCCAAACTCTTGTTGCAACCGTTAATGCACTGAATATTTTTGATTACACTTTAGTAATTAATTATCATAAGAAACTCTAAACTCATCCAGGTTACATGTAGGCCAAAAACAATCCTTCTGGATGTAAAATATTCAAACATTTATACAAAATTGAAAATTGTGAATTGACATTTTATTGCCATCACAATAAGTAAAGTGGGTTACAATTGAGTGAACTCTCTAACCTTGTTATTTTTTAGTCAATACGCAGGTACAATTCCCTTGGCGACAAAGGCAACAACTCTTGTTGATGCATCCATTATAATATCACAAATAGTAAGATAAAACTCCCCTTCTCCACATTAGAAGTATACTTCCTACTTCCCTGCATTTTGTTTAGAGAGTAATTGATAGGAAGCTACCAAACTGAAACCAGCATCTTATATTTCAAAGCAACAGATTGCAAACCGCTGTTTGAAAGTCTTATTTGTTATGTCCAACCCAGAATAAAACAAAATCAACAAATTGAAGTCGTTTTTTTATGATACCTTGTTTTCTTTTGTTTTCGGCGTGCCCCACCCCCTATCTTTTGGTGAGCGGATCATCTTGCAGCGCCATCTTGCCTCCTCTGCCTTTATTTTTTTTTCTTTTTGGAAAATCCTGAGCTGATTATGTTTTGGGGTCCATTCAAGGAACCTAAAAAAGTTGTTTGGTTTGTGTCTGGGGGATTGCAAAGAAGGTGGTCCTGGCTCCCCTTGATCATTTTTTCTACTACTACAGTCAGCCCATGCAATTTTATGAAATTTCATTATGCACACATGAAATTTTTTGTAAAAATTTGGGTTTTAAAAAAACATAGTTCTTGGTGATTGGAGTTATGCGGCACTATAACATACAAGTATTGATCTTTAAGCCTATAGGTCCCATGCGTGCCATGTTTATTTTGTCGTTGTATTTCGTTTCTTTTTAGTGCCGTTTTTATCTGGTCTTCATTATCTTGCTTTTCCTCCTTGTCCCCTTGTTTGTCTCCATTGCTTAAAATTGGTTCAAAAAATAAAAGAGACCCGTGGCAATTTGCATAGAGTCAAACATACTGTGATTGACTAGCCGTTCATCCTCTATGCCCACCTACAAAGATTCCATTTATTGTATACTAAAATACCTCACTTCAATAATATTATCTAGATGTTTTAATTTCAAAGTTGATACTGTACCTTCTTTTATGAACATTTTGACTTGCATATGTGCATCATGCCTATACTCCTATGTGTAACACACTTGCTCTAAAGTCCGATTTACTTCAATCTTGTTGTTATAATTTTTGCTGTGCCTACCTTATTTTCATATCCAACAACTTGGCCTCGTATTGAGGATCTCACATTTCCATTTGGTGTCGTTCATGCTGCCCCCGCCATAGCTGTCTTCTGTATGCTAGACACTCTCCACAAACTAGCAATAGTTAGGTACGTCAGGGTGCTTTTGTGCCCATGAAGGCAACAGTTTTGTGTGCTGCAGATATTTAAATTGCAGGGTTAGAGATATACAAGGAATTAAAGTTAAAAAAACAATTTATAAGAAGGAAATTAATACTTAAGTTAAAAAACAATTGTATTGATTACCACCAAATAAGCGGAATTATTGGTTTGTTTATCGTTTCCGGGCGTAAAAGTAAAGCAAAAAAATTGGTTACTTCAAGCAAGCGTTTGCACAGATCGCGCGCCACCATAAATACACACTGCTTCTCTTGCATTGTCTTGCGCCTACTTGTACTTTTCCATATACTCAGTTTGCACAGTTGTTATGAGGCCCGCCTATTTGGTGGTAATCAAAGTATCACTTTTTTACAAGGTACTTCAAACACAATATGGTAACTAAGTTTGAAATAGTGTAAGGGACATTGAATCTTACCCTATGATTAAAATATGAATTAACATTTAAGTCCATTTTATATTATCAATTTGAAACACTATAGTTGTATTAATGCTTACTTTGCAAGGGAAAATGTTTGTATTTTTTATTGTCATGCCATTTGTTTTTTACAGTTTGTTTTTGCTGATTTTGCCAATATTTTTGCATATTCTGTGGTATTTGGTTGATTTTGAGCACAGAACACAATGTCAGGTAGAAAACCCCTTCCCATTTTTTCCAAATCAGTTTGACTGTACGAGTTACATTATGCTATGTTCGCTTATAGTCCATGTCTCTTCCTATGTGCAGTGACGTCAGCATGAGATTGTTGGTTCGCAAGAGTAAACCGCTCGCTCTGACTCTTAAGGAATCGGTCATGATTCTGAAATTTGGAAAATTTGGTATGGATGGAAAAGCTTAAGTAACGTTTTTAAAGATACCTATAAACAAAATAAGTGAAATGTCCACATTTGTTGAGTATTTTGCCCTTTTCATTTCCCGCCCAATAGTTACTGAAAAACTATTTCGACAAATCACATCGCAGGCAAAATTGTGACGTCAAAGTGATGGCATCCATAATGTTTACGTCGGTGTGACCATCATTATCGACGTTTTGCCCTTCAATAATAATAAACACAACGAAATGAAACAAATATGTTCATTCTGTAATTTTTTTTTCTAATTTTATTATTACTTTCATTTAATCCATAAATTTACAGTGTCAGCAATAACAATTCGAGTAAACACGATGTTTGGTCATCACTTGACGTCACGAGTTGGGCGGAAGCCGTGGCGAAAAAAATCCGCCCGTTTTCTTCCGATGTCAAAAAAGCAAAATTCAACTGCCTCTATTTTGTTAATTTTACATCAATGTATTATTTTTTCGGGAATTCGTGATGTATGTACATATATTTATGAATGTGTACGTCAACCTGAGCTTGACCAAAATCTGACATTATTTCCTTAAAGCGATGGCACTGGTTACTCCACGCGCACAAAGTACGGCCATTAACTTGACGTGGGCGTTAATGTTATGACATCACTGCAACGAGGTAAAGACCACAGACATAGTATGATTGGAGGAACTTTAATTAAAATTTCCTTTGAGAAGTTTTCCGTCAGCCAGAGATGTAGCTATACCTCCACGTGTCTCTTCTTGCATCTAAGTGGCAGTAAATAACCAATCGTCAAGGTTATATGTTGCATAACACTATGCCTTGTAAGCCACAAGGGGCCAATGACTTCTAGCAGAGGACAAGCAAATCATGGGTGGTCAACTAATCATCCGATAAGTTGCATAGCATTTTTCAAAGGGTATTATATGTGTAGTGTTATGCAACAAAACATCCTGGATAAGTGGTATTGCTGCCAGCTTAGCCCAAAAGCAAAATATCAGAAAATAGTTTGTTGTTGAATGAGAAGTGCAGGCTTGGCACAGAAAGTGTAATACTTAACCCGGACTTTGGTCACTTTAGCCCAGATTTGCTTTAGCGGTTCCATTGTTTTAGCAACACAGTGAAGTTGAACCATGCTCAAAGCTAGCGAGACATAGACAATTGTGGAGCTGTTCTAGAATTTCTCTAGCCAGAGTGTTTTCTCACCTCGAGGCCATTTTTCAAATGAAAACTGCAAACCGATATCAGCTAATCTGCCCACACAATTTTGCCAAAGGGAGGGTCAGTAATTGCCAATCTCTGGATCCTAAGTCCTGGGTGTGAGCCCAAGAGTTTGCCTAGAACCATGTCCGGGAAGAAAGGGTTAAAGATGATCCATTCTGTGGTAGTACAATGTTGCAAAATCAGCATTATTTAACTTAATGGCAATCCCATAATAAGGACCATTAAAAATATTAAACAATATGTGTTCATATTTTTAAAATCACAAGTCTAGCCAATTATTTAGTGTTTTCATTTATTTGACAGTTTTGTAGCAATTGAAAAACTTTGTTTACTCCACAGGATACATCCAAAGGCCATGTCTTTAGCTGGCTTGCCATTCTTCCTTGGAATGGCATTCTATTGTTATTGAGGTAAGTGCTTGTGCGACATTGTTCCGATGCCCACCTTTGGGTCCTCCACAAGAATGTTGGGGAGGGGCTCTATGTCATGCAGACGGCTGCCTGTCTGTCTCCCGTCTGTCTGCCTGTCTGTCTGCTGTCTGTCTGGATGGATGGATTGGCTACACTGACAGGAAGAAAAAATTCATAATTCCACTCTTTATGTGGGCAGTGTGGTCTGTGGGGACGAACGACCGACTCATTGATCTGAGGTTGTGGGTGCGAGTCCCGCTGAGGCCAACGTTGTTGTGCACTTGGGCCAAGGTACTTTACCTCACTTCCTCTCTATACCCAGGAGTGAACCAAAAATGGGGAAGCCGTCAGGGGAATGTTACAATCTAAGTGATGCTAGGAGCTGCGCTACGGTCGCGCCTAGTGAAGCGAAATGATTCTGATGATTTCCTAGTGATAGCGTAATAATAATTGTAAACGCCCATGCTGATTCGGCGAATAGCGTACCTAAATACCTGGTATTATTATTATATTATTATAATGGCATCGTGGATAGATATGATGATTTCAACTGGTGTCTACTTTTGGACAGTTTAGAATATGAATGAGCTTGTTTGCATTTTCCACAAAATGGTTTATGATTAAACTGTCATCCACTAAACCAAGTTGGCTGATGAATGTTGCCAAACACTAGCTCTACCAAGTATCAGATGAGACATTAAAGTTTGAAGAATAAATGGAGTTGTTTTTCAGTGTGAGGGTCATCTTAATTCTGCACTGCATCATTCTTGCTAAAATCCAAATTATACACACTGCATATTATTTCTAAAATTACAACTCTGAGAGAAAAATATTTTTTCAGTTCTTCATTTGGTATTGATTTAACTGATGGAATACGGTATTTCTGCTAAATAATAAGGGGAGACGGACACGATCTGCTTGATTGGGCATCTGGGATTCCAAACGGTAATTAGGAAATTCATGATTTTAATGATTGTGTAACATTATTGTATAGAAAGGCTGGAGGCCTCGATATACCAATGAATAAATTCTCTCCTTTGGAGAGCTTAACTGATATTGTACTATTTTTTTCTTTCAGGAGCTGGATTAATCTTGACATTAGACATCAGTAATTGCAGAAAAGAGACATTTATTGTAGAAAGTAAGTTGTTGCAATACATGTCTGTTAAAGGCCCTATCACTGAGTTGCCAGATCAGCAAATCAAAAAATCATTAAAAATCAGATTTGTGCATGTCTGTAACAATTATACTACACGAACATCCCCCTGTCAAGTGATTAAGACTGAAAGCAACCTAATAAAGACAACAATCTGATATTTTTGGTCATACCGTCTTTACTAACACTTACTCCAACACTTATTGGATGTAGATTCACATCCTTTAATGCTGCTGTTTTCTTCTTTTGTCATTTTTCATTTGATAAAATATAAGTATGCAAATTCTACAGACCTTATCCTTCACTTTAGACTACTCATGCAAATTTCAAATATTTTGACTCTTTTTGGAAGGATCACTGCTAGTGCCTTTATATCCCAATTACCTTGTGAGTAATCTCTTTTAATTGAATGAATATTTTAGTAACTTATATGGTAAAGCATGAATTTTGCTCATATGATTTAGAATGATATAAAAGTAGTACCCGGTACACACCAGTACATCATTAGAAGACTGCCTATATGAATAATGGATTTATTCTTTCAATTCCTATAAGAGCTGGTCATGCATTGAGTGGTTTAAAACTCTATGTTCCCCTTGGCTGGATTCGAACCGGCAACCCTTTGTATTACTAGCCATTGTGCTCTTAAGCATTGCGGCTAACATCCGGGTTCAGGCCCGCGGAGGGGGCGCGCGCCTTCCGGTAATTCTGGCAAAATCTTGTAAAATTAGCCCATTTTGGACAGTTTCGGCCTTTCACCCCCCGGTAATTTTGACGTTTTTCAAATCCTTGATCCGCCCCTGGTTTGGTAAGAAATAAGAGTTGAAGCGAAAGGTGTCCAGCGAAAAGTATCAGGATGGTATATTTACTACACAAATTACATGAGTTCAATAATAATAATTCTAATCCCCAAAAAATTTTGAAAAAAAGCCCATGCACAGCCAAACAAGTAATCTTGTTGTATTTTCATTTTTTTTTTTCATTAGCATGTTTTTGCTGAAATTTTTAATGCATATCAATCATTGTAATTAAATGAATGGAGACCCAATTATTTGAGATATAAACTTGGATTTAAAAAGTCAATCCTAAAATAAGGATATTTTGGTTAACAAAACCCCTTCCTCCCCTCTTTGTTTCGAGTGAATGCCTTACTTGGCCTTCTAAGACCATCAGCTACATGGACCTTTTTCTATTTGCGCAAGAGTCTATATTGCAGCTACATGTTTTGTGTGTGTGTTGTGGTGTTTTTTTTGTTTTATGCTTATGAGTGTCAAAATGACCACTCTCTTATACACTTTTTTAGAGTGACAAGCTGTCTTTAATGAAATCCCAAAACTACATTTAGCTTTATTCTGCTATATTAATGAGAGGTGTTGACTGTCCTCTAAGAACAATATGTATTAATTTAGACTTAATTGTGTGGGACTTTTAATTTTTTTAAATGTCCCACCAGGCAAAAAACAATTTCTCACAAGGCGTAAACGCATCCGGCAAGGTATTAAGTATCTTGTACCCCACGCAAACCATTTGAGTGTCTTTCATGCTCACTTACAACAAATATAAGAAACCAAACTCCCCTCTTCCTAGTTTTTGAACCTTCCCTCAAGTTGAATTTGATTTAACATTTAAAACAATCTTTTTTCCAACACCTTTATGTTAAAATATTATGGCCCTTCCCGACTTAAAGATAGTCCACTAATGCACAATTCCAAAGTTTGAGAGAATCGGAGTTTCCATTTTGATGCAGTATAAACATTCAATGATCCGGAATTCTATAACAAAGTGATTATACTGTGTTCGGTCTCGAGTTTGGATGTTACGTTATGACACGACTTTGCATTCGCTCTCAGCGTTTGGATTGCGCCGCCTTTGATCGCATTCCGTAAAATGTTGCAATTCCAAGGCCGACGCGTGCGTTTCTCAGGTGTAAAACCTAACACGCGCAGTGACTTCACCCCCAACTTGAGATCCTAACAGATATAGTAATGGGGACAAGCATTATGTACATGCAAAAAACATGATTTGTTAGAAAATTCAGGGTGGCCACCCTCGAAAATCTCTTAGTCGTCTTTAAATCTTACACTTTACCTTAATCCTGTTTTAGTCACAAAATATATGCATGTATGTGTGTGTTTTTACAGATTATTTTTTGGGCATTGTGCATTGTCACCCTGTTGTATATAACCTTTGGAGTTTGTGGATACACGTAAGTTTTCAATTTTTTTGTTTAGGGTTTACATGTGTGACATTTTATAGTAAATGTCCGTTTGAATTATCACTATCTGAGTGGAAAGACTACATGACTGTCCCCAATAAAAACTATACAATCGAACTAAAATTATAAAAAATATAAACTGTGCATTTTGGCATATATTTTGACTTTATTTGGTAGACAGAGATCCTAAGCTAAATCCTCGCTTTTTTCCCTCCAATTTGATGGCCCTAAGCAAGAGATATTGATCAAGTTGAAACACAAAGGATAAATACACTTGGCCAGTTTTCCACCTGAAGTTCAAGAAACTAAAGGTAAAGGCGTGTAGCATCATGTGGGATTAAACCTTTTCAACAAAAGAATTGTCCAGATCAGAGTGAACGTATTATCAGGTATTGAACTAATCAATATATTATTTTGCAGTGAAAGCACCAGAATTATTATGTTGTCGGTAAAATGAGGGACTCACTCTCAGGGGGACAATAATCATTAAAAATTCATGGAAATTTGGGAATTTGAACTGCTGAAACGGATGTAACAGCCTACATTCTGTTGAGGGACAAATTTGTGGACAACGCTCTAATTTGGAGGGACATTTATCCTTCCCCTATTCCCACTTCCTCCAGAATGCCAGGGAGGATATGATGAAGAAAGCAGTGTTTCAACAAAGCGTAATAAAGGAAAGGATGGTTTGTGTTTCAAAGGGCTCAGTTTACTTTCACAAGGTGTTTTTATGGTTTACCTTTGCTGAAACCGGAGTAAAGTTGAGAGACAACAAGACTGTTTGGAATTGAATTTCCCAATGCTACATGTATTGATTAGCAATTGCGACATTATAAAGTTATAAATTATGTTATATCACAAGAAGCAGCACTTAATAGCTATTTTTATTTTAATTTTCACTAAAGAATGTCTTGAAGGTGATTTTCAATAGCAACTTTATTGATATCAGGATAGCCGAAACTGGCCCAACAGGTTTTTCAACTGTCTCAGATAATTAGCCATAACTCCTGAACCAGACTCCCAAATTACACCAACTAAAAATCTCATGAAAGCTGGAACACTCTTAAAAAGAATCAGTAAACTCCATTTGAGATGAACTTAAAGTTTTGGCCAAAAAAAAATAATCTTTGATTGTATAGTTTTTTTTGGGACAGTCTGTACTTCTGGCTCTTCTCTCAAATCTATCATTGCTGTGGCTCAGCTTGTTCACAAAGCCTTTGGTATACTCTAAATTGCAATTAGTGTTTTAGCCGTAGCCAAGACTACTTATCTCCGAGACAGGGAATTGAAACCTGCTGTTTCAGGGTGGATTTTTTGGAGGGTACACCCCTAATTTGTGCTGAGCACAAGGCACTGGCCTGACTTTTTGTGGGCACCCAGGCCGTTTTACTTATGAAATTAGTATTACTTTTTTGTTACAATTTACTGTATCTTACTTTGTTGTTTTTAGTGCTTAAAAAAATTGGTATTCATTTGTGTTCCCCCCTCCTTCAGAATTTCGAACTGACTGAAAAAAATTGTGTCAGCAAATGAATAGTGACCAGCACCCCTCATTGGGAACTCCTGGATCTGCCCCTGAGTCTATTTATTTATGACACACAGTATAGTACTGAAAATGCATAATCAGTAATTACATGACACACAGTTTGTTCACTGATATAGTTTGTTTCATCTTAAGTTGAAGGTGATGTCACACTGCATCTTTGCATTCCCACAGGCGTCTCAATTGTGCCGCCTTTATTCGCGTGTGTACCATGCTATGATTCCAAGGATGGCACGCACGATTCATGGCTGCGCAACATAAAAGGCACAGTGACGTCACCTTCAACTTAAGATGACACAAACTATATCAGTGAACAAACTGTGTGTCGTGTAATTACTGATTATTTATTTATTTATTCGACATATTTATAGAGGGTAGCCAAGTTCAGTAAACGAAGCCTGCTTTCCACAAGGGCCCTTTCAGCAATATAAAATACAATCAAACAACATACAATATTAAAAATTCAAATATATATGCAGTTAAATTCATAAAATACAATTACACTTAAAAGATCAAATTACATGTTAAAAATGTTACATAATGCAATTACTGTAGGCTACATCTAAATTAAAATTAATATGATAAACATACAATATTATCCAAGGGTGTAACAGATCTATAAACAACGTAGCAAATTACATAATTAAAGCAATAGAGTGCAAGCTAGTAAAGCGCAAGCCAAACATTTGCCAAAATTTAAAAATAATTCCAAAAATCAGCTGACAATCTAGAAATATGAAAATCATAAGATTAAAGTATAAGAGATTCATTATATATGTTGGCCCAAATGGTAACAACACTTAAAATAACCTATAAATTAAATACGAGAAGATTATGTGGTTTATAGTTTTACCAAATAAGATTCATCCCCAATCTTGCCTTTAAAGGCTGTTGTATTGCAACAGAAGTATATTTCGAGACTATCTACCAAGGCTTGTAAGAACACTTTGGGTTGTGCCTCCTTGTTTGTTAACCATGAGCCTCTGACTCCCATGATCCAAGCGGTTACCATATAAAAATCATGAAAAACCTTTGTTATGATAATTCTAAAAAGATAAGTCATTCGCTGTGTTTAAAACCCAGAAAAATGCCATCGTAAGATATGGTGGAGGATTCAAAAGTTGAACAGTGGCTGGAGTTTGCTATTTCCATGTAGGTATGGGGTCAAAGAGAGAAAGATGCTGGCATGCTGGTTACTGATATTGGCGGAAAAAGAAATGCAAATGACATTTTATTCATTTCATGAAAATGTGCAAACTTTACGATTGACTACCCAATAAAATGTTAATGATAATAGATATTAGTATTTATAGTGGAAAAATTGTTAATCAGCAAAGATACAGTCAAAATTACAAAATACTACTCGTATCCCATTGCCTAATACCAGCTTATAAAGTTTGCATGGCACCTCCGATGTGCATTGTCAAAGCGAAGAATAATGGTTTCTCTCATAGGACAAGTGATCAAAAAGTTCTAAACAAAAGGTTGTCCAGAATATGGTGACAACCCTTCTGTATCTAAAGTGCAGTGAGTTGTAATGTTGTCACTATTTAAAATTAATCAGTTTTTGCTGCAAACCCAACACCAACCCACTGCAAAATTACTTAAGATTAATTTACACTATGTGCAGACTGCAGTGCAGTATTTTGCAGTAGACTGCAAGGCAGCAATGCAGGCCACTGCATTGCAAATGCAGGGAAGTAGGAATAGTCCCCATTTACTGAAGTAAAGAATAAATTATAATAAGCTCGTTAATGTAGTGTTCAAGGGTAAGATTGGTATTGGCTTAATGCTTTAGGCATTACCTTAAAGGATGACTCAGAGATTTTGAGATATAATTGTGTTGTGTATCAATAAAACTTGTTCTCAGATTCCAAAATTTTTGTATATAACAGTGTCATAGGAATACTGTGTAAAACAGTCTTTTGGGTTGCCAGCTGTTTACATTTCTTGGAAAATGTGAAAATGAAATAAAATTCGGGTTTAACCCCTTTGCTACCTAATATGGGTCCCAAATTTAAAATGTGGCAAATGTTTTTTTTTCAAAATAGTGTTACCAAACTGGTAAATTATCTATTGTTACTAAATTAGTGAATTGTAAGGGAATTTTCAGATTTTTTAGTCATTGCATGGTTTAGCGTAAGGGAGTCTTGTGGTCCCAAGTGTAAGGGAGTGTGCCAGAAATTAAGTGGGTGTCTGATGTAGCTTCAATTTTGCACTTCTTAGTGATCGCGACAGTCGTCGGGGACATATTTACGCATCACGTAAATACAAGTTCGCCTTGTTTGAACATTGAGGGTGCCCTCATCGGGAAATCTCTGGTCAGTGAGTCAGCCTTTAAATTAGGTGCACCCATGTGGACAAGTGCATGTTAAACAAACGCGGCATTTACATTGGGTGATTTACAACAGAGTGAATTCCCTGTGATAGATGCTAACCTGAAAACAATCACCATAATGAATCGGAGCTTGACCTGTGACCTCAGCAGGGCAATGCTTTTTGATGCAATTTAAGTCATCATGGTTTTTTTTTATTTTGAATTGATCTATCAGCTATAAAGTATAGCTTTCCATTACAGAGTCCATGTGCATTATGGGGGTTGACTAGCTTTGTTTGTTGAAGACTTTCAAAACAAATACTCTCTATAGGACTTTTTACTCTCCAATGGGCACAGTTCTTCAGCTCCATCTAAATCACACTTTGTACAAGTATAATACCTCACACTACAATGTGCCATTTTGCCCTAACCGTCCAACCCTTGTACATACATCTTTACCCCTGTTATACGGTTCTCGTCATATGAGATGAACACTGGAAACTTAAAAGTTAGTTTAATAAAATATGAGTTTTCTGTTTTTATTTTCTATACAGTATTGGGCCACACAATAACAGTATAATTACACTCAACCTACCTCCAGGTATGTCCAGAGTTGTTAAAATTAATTAGTAATGTAAGAATCGTGTAAACTCGGAACTACATTTAAAATTGTAGTGAAAATTTGTGAAAGTTTTACATTGATTTGGCCCCTGATTGACCTTATCCCCCTCCACTTCACACAATTCAGTGCTCCTCTATCCTCGTCCAACCCTCCTACTATTCTCCTCAACTGCTTCTTATGTGTATCTTTGATCATGCATCCTTCCTCCTTGAACTGCCAACCCAAATTCAATGGACCTTATAAACTGCGCCTCTTTATCCTCATCAGCACAGGTCCATCCAACGTCTGCCATCACATTGCCAACGGTCCACTCTCTCACTCAACAAAAGAAATGAACTTGAGAGTAGTGCTTTGTTAAAAAACAGGAAAAACACTTACTGCTGAACTTTACAAATAGATAGATTCAATTGTGATAGATTCACAGCCATGGAATTTATCCGGGATTATTACCCACTGAATTTTGACATAATGGTCAACTAGAATTTCGCGGCTTCTCGGCTTTCGCGGTTGCGGGCGGGTTGGTTGTTAGGTTCCGTGCGGAACCTATCAGACGTGACCTGTAGCATAACTTTGTCACCACCTTAGGGTTCTGTTGCACTAACGACCACAGGGCCCCTTTGCAACTATACCAGGCCCTTTACTAGCTTCTCCAAAGTCCCAATGTCTTTATTCATTTCGATCTACCAAAGACACACTTCACAACCGTCTGGAAGCCAGCCCAGTTTAACCCCCATTTACGAACATTCCACATGGCGAGTTCGAAAACGAAAACAAAACGCTCAATTTCTTGAAACACTTGCCTCACATTCGTCCAAAGAAAGTCAACCTTTTTCCTTCACAAAAAAACCAAAATAAACAAACCTTCGGCCCTTGAGAAGACTTCAGCACATAAACATATCCACTTTTTAATAGCTTCCCAAATCAACGCTTCCTCTATCAAAAACCATTAACAGAAGTTAAAGTTACACTCACAATGCAGAATAGGCAGTACGTTTGACCCCAATAGTACACAAGTACTGTCTTCCGCCGACACATTTTTGGACCATCAATTAATCTAAGATAACGTGCTAACAAACGTCGGGCCACACATATCCGTACCCTGATCAGTTGAGTTGACACCCAACCTCACCCCCCACTCCCATAATCTCATTATCTGATATATTCTTCTATTTTATAATTCCTTACAGCGGGCCTTCATTTCTAATCTGCATGAACACGGTCTCCCAATACCTAAAAATAAATATATGACAGCTGTCTGTTGAAGATATCAAATTGGGCTGATGTTTCTCTATTTACAACATTTTTTGGATATAACTAAATCTGTCCACACCAAAAGCAAAAGTAATTATTTTTATCTATTAGTTAGCAAAAAAGGAAAACATTGTCAATTAGGACACTAAACAGTAGGCCTATAGCAGGAAGCTGGAGCCGCTGTAAGTGGCCAAGGCCAATTAAAGGATTCTGATGCATGTATTATATCCTTCAACCACAATACACATATCCCATTAACCAAGCTGGACTTAGATGAGGTTTTGATATCACATCTGTAACGATTAGATATACCAAAGTATTCAGATAATTTGTCACAATGTATTTGGATATTGGATTTTGATTAAAGAGGCCACAATATGAGATAGATCATGTAATCCACCATTTCATCATATCCCATAATACAATAGATGAGTATTAGAACATATATAGATCGCGAGGTTATCCAGGTATTTACCAGCTTTATTTAAGATAATTTGACACATTTGAATTGTGGAATATTGGATTTGATACCGTGATTCTTATGCACATTCTTCAGTCACCAAGTTAAAACCATCTTGCAAAAAAAGGAACATTCGGGGTCCGATACAACAACAACACTTATCGCTTCTTTCGTACAATCCAAATGTTCTCTGTTTTTAAAAAAAAAAAAAAAAAAAAACAAATTCCATATTTTTTTTACATTTTATTCACCACTCTCTCCGCAGCATAATCATTCATTTCCTCAATATGATACTCCCCATTAGGAACATGGAATATTACACATTGGCAAGTCTCTATGTACTTCATTTCTTGACATAATTGCCTCAGAATTCATCCAAAAAATCCACCTTTTTCCTTACAAAAAACAAAACACGCCTTTCGTCCCGGGAGAAGCCTTCAACACATATCATACCATTTATAGCTCTAAACCCGCACCCTCTATCCAAAACGGTTTACCGAAGTTCAATTTTTTCTCACAATGCAAAGTCAGTACCTCCCCCCAATACGTGCACACTTACTGTCTTCTGTCAGCACATTTTTTGGATTTTCAAAAGTAGACCAATTTCCATATACAGACTAACGTCTGTAATATCTTTTGTAGCTGGAGTAATACTTTATGTGACACTATATTGTGCATTTTGTTCTGAGTATGTGAGGGTCTGTTCTCAGGCCCTCGGTAAATAGTCTGTAAAACAAATGTAATCAAGTCTTTTAAAATTGTTTATTACTAGCTCCCTTAGGGTTGAGCACTTTTCCATATTGGATGGTTTTATCATCACTTTGATTATGAGAGAGCAGCAATCAGGATTAAGCAGTATATAGACTATATAGCAATCAGGATTAAACATTTTTTTGATGAAATAAAGCAATATTTAAGGATTTCTATCCGAGGACTGTTGATGGTATATCCACAGTTATATAGTAAAAAAATAAAAAATGTGCCCTTTCTTTACAGGAATTTTAGGTGCACACACACACACTCATGCACATTGTTTTATGATTTTTACTCCCGAGGACTTTAAATGAACCGCATCGTAGGTTGTAAGTAAAGCCAAACATGAAATAAATCATATTGCTATACTTCCGAGAGGACCTTTGTTTGAATTTCTTTAGTGTTAGGTCCTCTGAAGTATGTGTCATACAAGTACACACACACAGCCATTTAACCCCACACTTGCTGTGAGCACTACCTGCCTTTCATTAACCATTTCCAATTGGCTCATATATTTATTCCAAAAGCCAATTGAATTGCAGCTTCCAAATATTTAAAGCGGCACTGGCACATTTTCACAAAATATGAAATTTCTTCAATTTGCTCTCAAATGATAGTCTAGGCCATTGGAAGAACAGAGATATATTTTACACATAAAAATAACATACTCCAAAACAGATAGGGACATTGATATAAGGATAAAGATATCCAGGTAATTTGTAGGCTAACTTTTAAGTTTTCCATAACTTTAATCAACAAAATCATGAATACTTTGACTCGTACTCACTGATATTAAAACCACAAAGGTTATAGACCGGTCAAAACAGTGTGCATAGCATGGGAAACATGCATACGGCGTGCGTGTTCTTGTGTTAAATGCCATTTTCGTCGTCTGCTGAATTTCGCGTCGCCGGGGACGCTAAATTACAAATTTCGTTCCGTTTACCCACAAGGAAGCTGATTTGGTCTTAATCATTTCGGGTGAGGACTTTTGTATATAAAAGCTTTACAACCATGCAAAAAAAAATCGATTTTGAAAAATCTTGAGGGCGCACTATTTTTCAAATGTGCCAGTGTCTCTTTAAGCTCTCACTCTCTTCAAACCAACCACCATTCTTATCTTGTTCCTGGTTGGTTAAAAAAATCACATTAATTGTGGCCATTAGGCATGTAGAGGGGAGTTTCCATAACCTGACCCATCTGACACACATGAATTTGGAAAGAATAAACATGCTTTATTCAATGAATTGGGTTTCTGAATTCATAAGTGTGTCAGAAAAAAGTGTGTTACATGGGTCAGGTCAGGTTACGGAAACTCCCCATGTAGAGCTCATGGGGTTAATCCTTCAATTCTCCGAGCTGATCACATTGAGCTAATGGATGTATTGCTTGTTTCCATTTCAGGTATTTTTCCATTACTAGTGAAGAGCTGCCTGTGCTTCTCCTTGTTCTTCACCTACCCAGTCATGATGTTCCCTGTGGTGAACATACTGGAAAGAAAACTAATCCCAAACCCAAGTACACAAACATATATTGCCGTAAGTCTCTTGTGAAAATAGGCATAGTTATGCCACTGTCGTAATCTGATTTGGTGATGTTCTAACTGTAAACCACTTACTAAGAAGCAGTTTTTAAATGCATATGAAAAACTGCACAATTTTGTTTGTTCTTATACCCATATATTTTAATTTCTGTGAAGAAAAAATATGGAATTTTGAAAATTTATAGGAAGAGAGTAAAAAACAGAAATTATATGGATACATCAATGCAAACAACTAGAAAAGCTCTTTAGAAAATGGTGCTTTTTCATTCTGGACATTTAGTATCAGGGCTATTCCATGTCAACACTCGAGATGTGCACCGCAGCATGTCATGGATTTTTTTTTCTTTTTTGGTGTGATGATAGATATTGATGAGAAATGAAAATCCCGAAATTTTGAGCTTCATACTGCCTTTCGTTTTCCCGCAGGAGCATTCAGAAATTTAGGGGGGTCACCATCAAAAATGCTGTGCGATGCAAAAGACAATTTTGAGAGGGCCATAAACTTCTGGAGAATTTTGTTGGTGCAGATTCAAATCTGGCATCAAAAATGTGATAGCTCCTTTACTTTTAAAGTTATTTCGGTGTAAAAATGCAATATCTTTCATCTGGGACCAAGATTGGGAGGTTAGAACTCCATAAGTAACACTATTTTTAATGTCCATTTTCTTGTTAACCTGAGTCACACAGCAGGACTTTCTACCAGTATAATAATAAGCACATTAGGTAAGTAATAAGTGAGTTACAGCCTATTGAAAAATCCTAATTTTGCATTTTGACATATATTGGCCCCCTGAAAATCAATGTTGACATATGACATCACCCCTATACTTCAGATATGTTGAAGATACATCATCAAAGAACTATTCTTGAAAGAACCAGCTTGGTGTCTTGATGTCTTCATTGTTTCAGCACAAGACACTTTTTCTGATTTCCCCATAGAATGTATATGGTGATATACACTGTGCATGTACAATGACCTCTGGGTCATGTATACCTTTGTGTGGTAACTTTGAGTGTGTATTTTGTTGTGAAAAAATAAAGACACCACACTATAGTTGGAGTAATAATTTCTTGGCCAAGTTGCTAGGTACGCCTGCTTCCCCGCCAAAACGGCGCACCACTGGGTTGCATGTAGACGCATTTCAAGCAACGCGCGCGTACGCCAGGGCCAAGAAATTATTACTCATACTATAGTTCTTTCAAGGAAAGTTGTTTAATGATGTATCTTCAACATATCTGAAGTAGAGGGGTGGTGACAAATGTCAACATTGGTTTTCAGGGAGGTCAAAATGTATCAAAAAAGTACAATTCCCATTTTCAAGGGGCTGTACTTCACTTATTACTTTTCTAATGTGTTCATAATTGTATTGGTTTAAAGTTCTACTATGTAACTCTGATTGACCAAAAGATGGACAATAAAATTTTTCTTACTTTTGGAGTTATGAACCCCCCAGATTTGGCCCCGAATAAACAAAGGTGCATATTTACGCCTCATTAACTCTAAACGTAAACACGCCATGAACCTCCTGATGCCAGATTTGAATTGTACACCAAATATTACCCTTAGATAGTGGTTTTCAAAGCTGTGGAGGGCGCCATTACTAATCTGTGACCCTCTCAATATAGCTTTCACATGAAGTGGCGCTTTTAATGGTGACCCCCCTAAATTTCCAAGTGTTCTAAGTGGTAAAACAAAAGGGCTATACACTTAAAATTCAGGATGTTCATATCTCCGCACTGCTACCACCACACTCAAAGCGAAAGAAATCCACGACGTGCTGCCGTGCACACTCGAAGGTTGACATGGAATGGGCCATCAGAAAATGAAGCTCAGTAATGTGACTGATGGATATACTACTCACTTTCTCTAATATGATTTTTTGTGGGATGCCAGCTATAGCTGCAGATCATTTTAGCATCCGTTGGTCTGTGTGTTAAATGTGGGGGGGGGGGGGGGTGTGTTTCAATAAAATGTTTTAAGTGCAACGATAGATTCGACACATCAGGTGTCCTTAGAAAAATGGAAAGTACTGATTTTTTTTTTTGCCCAAATGTAAAGTCTTTCCATCAAAATATCCCTCTGAAACGATTAAGCTGAGTAATGTTTATTTGAGTGAAAATTGGCGAGGTCCGTTTTCTTGATAGGAGCAAATACGAAATTCGGCCTATGTTTTACATTGAAATATAAGCAAATCATTGGCTTTTTCTTTCCTTTTAAGCATTTCCTGTAGTGAAATACCGGTAAGGAAATCTATTGAGTGTTACGCTATATGAAATTACTATTAGACACATATTTGGGTGCTTCACATCTCTCGTTGCACTTTAATTTTGTTAAAAATTGGACCTCAATTGAAAGTTAAGTTCAAACTTCAATTGGAACCAAACTTGTGTCTAGTTGCAATATGGGCTCCCTTATTTTGTTGAGAGGTCAAAGGTCACATTCCAGGGTCAAAGATCACAACATGCCCCGGCAAAGTCCATGCAAGGTCAAGTGTAAGGTAGCTGGGCCGCCCACATCTTATATTCTTTGAATATCGCGAGCACTGAAAGCCAAGAACCCACAAAATTCTAGTTCACTTATGTTCCTCTGTAAGTGAGAGGAGATGTGGGCCCCTGGTTTAGGTGTATCCTTTTGGTGCTGATGTCCATGTTCAAATCCAGTAGAGACACTCTGCTGGAGATTCAGGAATTTAATTCTTGATTAATTGTTAGAGCTGTTGTACAGTGAGATATTACTGCCCTGTTTTGGCTATGGGATCAAAGGAATATGGTAATTGTCCCCGCCGACGAGTTCGGAACGGGACTATAACATGAGCAGCGTCTGTCCGTTAGTCCGTTCGTCCATGCTAAAAATTTAATCCACGTTTGTAATATGATTTATCTGGATTCCGTACTGGCGACAATGATGAAACTTAGTGGAAAGAAGCGGGTGGGGTGGAGTTCTTTCTTGACCCTGATTATATTTGGGGCAATAAAAATATTCTAATTAAGTATCTATTTGCATATTTTATGAAAATGTTCTGCAAGGCCTGTTTAAAAGTTTGTCATGAGTTCCGTAAGGCATTAATGATAATTAAATGGGGAAAGGAAGCGGGCTGAACAGTTTTTGACCTGATTACAGGTTGTGCGTATTTCGGACAAATTGAGTATCAAATGAGCTAATTAAAATATGCAAAAATCAGTTAATTGCTATATTTTGACATCTTTACATTGGATCCTCAAAATTACTGTGCGCTGCATGAAATCGTATCAAGGGGGACACATCTTTATTGCAATTGAAAGTATTTGAATATATGCGTCCAGCGGCCTAGGTATGCAAATGAGCTAAATTAAATATGCGTATTGCTGTATCTCTGAAAAAGTACATAGGATACTTCAGATAGTAAAATTCCTTCCTTCGCACCATGAGACTACTATGCCATGGGATGGGGTAAGGGTGTTTGTGGGATGGGGAATGGGGTTGGTATTGGCGGTGTTGGTGAGGGGTTTTTTGGGTGTTGCAGTATTGTTGGGGGAGGGGTAGGGGTGTTGGGGAGTTGTGGGGTGTTGGGGAGTTTTGAGTGTTGGGTACGGGGTGGGTTTTGCAGGTTTTTTGAGGGTGATGTGTGTGTGTGTTGGTGAGGGTGGTGTTTTGAGGGTGTTTGGGATGAGATTGAGTGTTACTGGGTTTTGGGAGGGGGTGGGTGGTGTTGTAGTTGCATGTATTCATGTTAGTGATCGCGACATTCCGGCGGGGACATATTTTAGAACGCATCGCGTAAATCGAGTTCGCCTTGTTTTGATTGCATACTTTCACCAAAGTAAACTATAATATTAGTATTTATAGTGGAAAATAATTACCATTTATTGGTATTTCACTTGTAAAGGTTGCACATTTTCATGAAAATTAATAAAATGCCATCCCTCAATTTCTTTTCTGAATATTGCGATCAAGGTCATACACTATGGTACATGACTCAATCAAATAATGGCGTTATTGTAAGTTAAAATCCACCCGGTATGTAGCATACAAAGCAACTTCAGATTCCCTTTTTTATTGAACTGCAGGTTACACAACCGAACTAACTCACTTATACACAGTAGTCTATGGAAAAAATGTCAACTTTGGAGCTGTTTCTTCACTTTAAACTCATCAGAAAAATTACAACAACATCACCCCAAAGTACACTCTAAATCACACCACATAACCAAATTTTTAGGAACCAGATGATGAC
Organism: Ophioderma brevispina; assembly: GCA_023653785.1. Classification (NCBI taxonomy): domain Eukaryota; kingdom Metazoa; phylum Echinodermata; class Ophiuroidea; order Amphilepidida; family Ophiodermatidae; genus Ophioderma; species Ophioderma brevispina. Next base: position 70,725 of record JAMKCH010027407.1, on the reverse strand, counting down.
CAGAAAATTTTTTTTATTACAATCACCAAACTCGCCCGATGTCAGACCCGCAATCCAAATCTCTATAGTCGCCAAAGCTATAATTTGCAATCGATGTGAAATTTGATGTATCGCGGAGTAAATGCCAATCAAATTCACTGTCCAAATGCCGCTTAGGTTGAGAAAACATACAGTCTAATAACTAACCATGTCATCATGACTTTCATCACTTTCCTTAATAACTATTGCATTTCAAGACATTTTAAAGCACTTTTTCCAGATGCCAGGCAAGAAAGTATTCACCCAAAAGTGTTTATCCTTACGGCAGCCATGTTAGTGGTGTAATACCTGGCATGGAACCATTGTGACTGCGTCTCATTTGCATATAAATATTTTAGGTGTTATCACCGCCCAGTTAGATTGATTTTATCGCGACAATGCCAGCTTCAACCCTTTGATGTTATAACTGTGGCACGTTCAATCATTTGAGCTTATATTCATCATTTATTGAAAAAAGAAACAGATGTGCACAAAATTCATGGTGAATGTTTGCTTGGTAAGCTGTGGACCTAACATCGTTGTGCAGAACCAATCTCCAGAACTTATTGCTGGGCCTCAATTCTATTCAATTTTACCCACCATGTTTTTTAGAATACAACAGAAGGGGTCTAGCGACTATACTAACAACGTGGTAATTGAAATGAAATGGGGTTACGCGGCAAGTTACTGTAAGTTAAGGTTTGTTTCAGCAAAAAGATGTAGGTCACGTCTGGAAAAACAACTTTCTTTCAGGATTTTTGTTCATCTTTGTTTCCTTTTCGGAAAAACGATTAAATATACGGCGAGATTAATTGAATTGCGCAGTAGCAAAAACCAAGGTTTTTTTTATTCGTGAAAGATGAAGAGTATCTTGTGCTTTGCGTCATGAAAAATATCAGCCATCTTACCGGGGTGGTGATTGCACCTTGAAATCTTTTCATGCTGCATGGGTAATAACATGGGCTCTGTGCTTCCATATAAAAAGTGTTTATCCTCTGCATACCAATCGATTTACTGGATATCAACAGTGCTAATTATTTTGCTCAAGTCAATGCAGCATGATGTACATCTAAAAGTAAAAACAATAAAAAAAATAAAAAAAATATGAAATTTTATTCATTTTCCTACAAATGTTCAACATTTGGACTTGATACCAACAGAGTATTTGAAATGTATTTATGAATTTTAAAGTCTACTCAGAGATTTCGAAATATTATTTTTTGTGTAAGAATGGACAAATAGTCACTAGAACTAAAAGGCTAGTAACCTAAATGCACAATTCCGAAATTTGAAATTAATCAAAAAGAAAATATTTTTTTCGTTTTGATGCATTAAACATTTATATTAGTATTACTTCCCATAGGATACTGTGTATAACCAAAAATTCCGAATCGGAATGTTATAACAAGTTGTGATTTTCTATATGAAGGATTCGACTTAAGCTTAGCAATTTCACACAGTGGTTAGTATAGGCCAAGCATTATGTACAGTGGCAAAACAACGATTTTTTGGAAAATTGAGGCGCCCTCGTCAGGAAATCTCTGATCGGGGCCTTTAAAATAATAACCTGTGCATAAATCAGTTACTTCGCCATAAATGCTTAATCAAAGTCCTTATGCAAGCATCTTTCCTTCTTTGATCCCATCTCTATTTTGTTGCAGTCACTTTAGAAAAGATAATGTGATGGCCCTTGAGTGTCCCGTGTATTGTTTCTTCTTCTGCTGGCATCTCCCTTAAAGGCTGACTCAGAGTTTTGAAATTTTATTTTGCAATTAACCTTAATATTAATTGAAATTTAAGAGAGTCACTCTTAAATGCTAACCAAAGTTTCAGTTTCAGAGCTTTTTCATTTTGATATATTGTAAACCTTTATGTGAAGTTTAACAATACCATGGGATACTGTGTTTAATTTATCATTATTAAAATTCCCAGTCTGGAATATTATTGCAAAGTTGTGATTTTCCTATATTAAGGCATTGGTTGAGCTTAGCTTTTTCACACAGTAAATTAATATGTGGACAAGTATTTGTATATGTAAAAAAAAAACATTTGGTTGGGAACTCTAATCTCTGAGTCAGCCTTTAAGATCAGCTTGTTTGTCAAAAAAAAAAAAACAAAATATTTCCTAAATGAATATGTCCATATTTTCAGTATTTTTTTTTTTCTTGAAATTTTCATCTCTAGACTATGTACAATCTCAGCAACATAACTGGTATTTAACTTAGAGGATGACTTGGAAACCTCGTCGAATTAAGGGGAAAACTGCGGTTGTCCCACGGACAACCAGATGTTGCAATTTTGGTTGTCCGCCAAAAACTTTTTGGTTGTCCGTGTTCTTTGAAACAATCATTTTGACTTTATCATGTCTATTGTATACGAAAGTTTTCTTTTTGATGACCTGGCTCGAATGGAACTATAACCAGACCAGGTGCCGGATCCAGGATTGAAAAACATCAATTACCGGGCTGAAGGCTGATATTTGTCCAAAATTGGGTGATTTTGGCAAGATTTTGCAGAATTACCATAGGGGCGCGCACCCCCTCTGGCCCCCCACTAGATCCGCGCCTGATACGGGGCTGCCTATGCTCTTTCTTTTTAGGTCTGGTAAAATAGTACCAAACTAATCACAAAATGAAAGCAAAGGGGCTTTCCCGTATCTGTTTTATTATAGCATTAACAATCTGGACTTGATTCTTAAGTAGCGATTTTTGGAACTGCGATTTTTACGAAAGAAAATACTCACTGTAGGGTCCCAATATCTCATTTATATCGGCTGTGTCGGGTTTTATGAATCGCTGCGTACCAAAAGTGACTTTTGGCTCTACCGTTTATTGTTTCCGCCGGACAACTGTAGTATCATTTTTTTGGTTGTCCTCACCAATTTTGGTTGTCCCAGGCCGACTGACAACGCTATTTCGAACACTGCTTGGAAAGCACATGAACAATTGGAATACTGACGTCATATATTTTCACAATATTTTGCCAATATTCCTTGTGAAAAGAAAACTTGTCTGTGAAAAGCAAAACATTTACAGTTTTGGCTTTACTCATCTTGTATGGAAATTTCACTGTCAGACTTTTTGTGTCCATCTAGCATGTGCTTGATAATGTCACTTTCAGGTGGTATTTTGAACTTCAATGGAGGGTCAAAAGATGTAAATTCGGCCTATATTGGGCATATACACTAGCGTAGCCGTTGGGGTTTTCGGAGGCACGCGGACCACCCCGGGTTCAAAAAACATATAAACTGGTTTCTCCTCTATGTAAGACCTCATGAAATTAGCTATCATGAAATCTTCTATAATGAGGATCAAAGGATTACAAGGATGTACAGCTATTCCGTAAAAGAGTCCTTTACTCTAGCTCTAACTCATGAATATCTTACACCAAGGTTAAGACATAAAATCAGCCTATTTTTACCTATAAGAGACCTTATATAATGCCACTACTCAGCCCCGCTCCCAAATTTGGGGATTTCTGGGAATGCTCTTGCTGATCTACACACTATCAAAATGCATGTTTTGTCACTTTTCCAAGGTAAATATTTAACTACTCACATTTCTTTGATATTCTGTAATTATTAAATGTAGTTATTAAGAGGCGTCTGTTCATTAATTTCTTCATACTCCTCTTGGGCGAATATAAGAGGTCTGGCATAGTGCTATGACAGTTGTTGTAGTAGTGGTTGTATAATACCAAACTTACAACTCAATGGCTTAGTTGGGGCTACCTGCTGTACATTACTAGCTTTTATACTACCAGTAATCCTTTCATTCATATACAATTTTCAAAGAGTAAGTACATATGAGAATTATTTGTGATATAAGCAAGAAAGTAATTCTTTTGATAAAGTAATGCCAAAAAATACTGTTTTTGTAAAAATGTTTGTGGCTCAAAATTAAATAACCTATTTTCAGCTCTGGTTTCCTTCGCCCATCTTCCCCCTCCTATTTTAACATGTTTCACAAAAACATGTTTTTAGATTAGGTTTAAGTCAAAATTTAACTCTTTGCTTTGAAATATCCTTTTCATACAGTCCATAAAAACAAGCCACATCAAAAATTTAAGCAATTTTGGGCCAAATTTTGGTTAAAAATCTGTCAAATTTTCAGTTGTGTTGTGTTTGAACACAACATTTTACCCCCCCCCCCACCGAAACGACGTCTGTCTGCCGTTGCCATTGAGTACTGGTACCCTCCCCTCTATTGAATTCTTGGATCCCTCCTGGTAACTTGTAAATATAATGCATGCTTCTGTATGGTGGTCTACCGCTCTGTGGCTAGCGTATACCACCAAACACTGTACAATACACAAAACATATTGTACACTTGGTTGTGGCAACTTGTCAGCAAATACTGTCATTTATTTCATTTTGAATCCCATTTTTTGAAATTCTTTTGTCACGTCAGTTTCTTCTTAATCATAATAATATGGATGGCTTTTTTGTTAATAACAGAAAATATTGGTCATTGCAAGAAATCCAGGTTTTGCTTTGAATCTTAACTCGCCTGATATTCCATCTAGGCTCAGGGTGATTGAATCCCGCAAGCCACAATTGTTATCTGTATTGTCATGTGATTTTAAGGATTTAGAAAGTACTCATCACCCTACAAAAAGACAAACTGCATTGTCAAGTTTTGGCCGTGGCATTCTGTGGCCAATGGTTGATGTGGTTTCATTTGTCCATAAAATAAAATCAACAAATATCTTTCTTTTATTTTTCAGCTCTATCTCCTGGAAAATGTGGATTTTTGATAGCTAACTATAATTTAGGAGTGTTGCGTATAGTCATGGCATAACCATTGTGATTCTTATTCAGTGGGAGGGTTTTATTATGCAACTTGCATATATTAGTAGTTTTTTACCTATCTTAATATGAATATATTAGATGTCATTGTCACGCAAAGGTTTACGCGCACATGGTAATAGTTTTATGTAATTGCTGCAGCTAGTGCATGCTCTGTTCATTTTTTCTGCGGGGGATCCATTTTGTCTTTTTAATTAACTAGTACGAATGGAATCGGAAATAGTTTTGGCGATTAACAACACACCAAAATAAATGAAAGATAAAGATAGTATTTGTTGTTTGCTTATTCTAAATAATTGGGTGTCAATATTGGATGGAAGAGGCCAAATATTTTTATCATAGTGCATACCGGTTGCGTCCCATCATCCACAATCCACTACTCAAATATTGGACTGCCCATCCAATTTAAACATATTGGTATAGGCCAAACAACAATCCTATCATATATCTCTAAATGTTATTAAAGGTGCTTGTTTCGATTTAAGTGTATTGTGTTTCCAACTTGAAGAAAACAAATCCACTGAAAAAACTTTCTTGCCTAGTTAAACAAGCAAATGGAAAATCCCGGAAATAGGAATAATATATGGGACCAGAACGAAACCAAAAATCAAGCCAGAAAAAACCCCACCTGTTTTCTGAAAAAAAAGAACCTTTTAGTTATTTCATTCTTTTCCCAGAGCAGCTTGGTGCAAGTAATATAACAAGTATTGTTTCTGGTCGCCAGGCATTAATTTTACAAGAAATAAGAACACATTAAAAAGCATTTAAGAAGAGGATTAATATGGTTTTTCTAGTTTGAAGTTGCACTTTTAACTACAGAAACATGTAAAAAAGAAATATACTGTTTAACGTAGATGTTTTGATCATGAGTATAATATTGCATTAGAACCAATCACCTTGTTTTACAACTTGATCTCCTGTTGACCTTTGTATGTGACATTTAACCTTGGTATGTGACCTTTGACCTCACAGACTTAGGAAGCTTAATTTACACGGTCCCTTCCTGTCATTTCAAATAAAGACATAGAAAAGGTGCCTAATTGGGCGCAAAATATTGTAAAAATGCATCCCTAAGTTCAAAGCTTTAAAATTTTGATGTACGTAAAATTCTGTCATTTTCAATAAGAAAATAGAAAACGCACCCAATTGGGTGGCAACAGTGTAAAAACTGCAATCCCTGAAGTTACGCGCTTCAATTTGATGTCATAAAACCTCCTGTCATTTCAAATCAAATAGAAAAACCTCCCAATTTGGGTCGCAACATATGTAAAACTGCATCCCTAGTTTACGAGCTTTAATTTGATGTACATCAAACTCTCCTGTCATTATTTCAAATAAATAGAAAAACTTCCAATGGGCGCAAATGTGTTAAAACTGAATCCCCACGTTATAAGCTTTAATTTAACGTAGGTTACACCTTCCTGTCATTTCCAAAAATAAATAAAAAGGCGCCCAATTGGGGCAAAATATGTAAAAACGTGCATCCCTAAGTTACGAGCTTAATTTGATGTAACAAAAATGATATAAAAACTCTTCCTGTAATTTCAAATAAAGAAAATAGAAAAACTGCCCATTGGCGCAAAATATTTAAAAACTGCTCCCTAAGTTCGAGCTTTATTTGATGTATCATAAAACTCTCCTGTCATTTCAAATAAGACAATAGAAAAACTGCCCAATTGGGCGCAAAATATGTAAAATTTGGCATCCCTAAGTTACGAGCTTTAATTGATGTACATAAAACTCTCCTGTCATTTCAAATAAAGAAAATAGAAAAACCGCCCAATTGGGCGCAAAATATGTAAAAAATGCATCCCTAAGTTACAAGCTGTAAATCTAGCCATGCAGTAGACAGGGCGAACAAGACGGCCTGGAATAACATGAATAACCTTTGACCCATGCCTAATAACATATAAAAATACATTTAACGACATTGTGAATCATTGGTCAAGTTAACAATATTACAAGGATCCATTAGGTGGTTCAAACTCAAATCCAAGCATGTCCGGAATTAGACCTTTTAACCCCTATAATGTGACCCCTGGGTCACGGATGGGATCAATGTATTGTTTTGAATTATGATGTCAATGGCATATTCCTGACAAATTTCAGCTCAATCGGAATGTTTGTAAATTTTGACCTTTGACCTTGAACTTTGACCTTTGGGTCAATACTATCATAGACCTACCCGACTATTAATGTTACATCACTGTAGCAATAACGGGCTTTATCTGTGCTCTTATAGGCTGAGATATAGCAATTTGGTCTTATTTTTGGCATCTTTGACACATTTGACCATTTGATCCCCCTTAATGGACCTTGGACCCCAATTCAAAAAAAAAACATGTACACAGCCGAAATGCATTGTTCCAGTTTAAATTTAAAAAATCTGCATTGCTTAGTTCTGGAGATAAAAATTCTTAAAGTTATTTAGCTCAAAACCAGAAATGACCTGTAAATGACCTTTGACCCCAAAATAAAAAATACCTTGCAAACATTGGCTACATGCATGCTTCTGAGTTATGTCACTCTGCCTAGTTTACATTTAGAGATACAAATTTGAAATTTAATTATTTTTTGTTTTTGACCAGTGACCCCTTAATGACCTTTGACTCCTGACCTGAACACCCTATATGTAGCATGGGTCAGTGAATCCTCTGAACAAGTTTAGTTAATATCGGCAAATAATCCCTCTTAGAGAAGATTTTTGCCAATTAAAATGACACATTTTGGCTTCAACCGTAATGACCCCCGTAGGACCCTTTGACCCCATATCCCGAACACCCTATATGAAGCATTGGTCGGTGGTTCGTCTGAAAAGTTTAAATTGAATATCGCATTAACCCTGTAGAAGAAGATATGTTGGCATAAATTATTAAATATTTGATGCCTGTGGTCAGGCAAAGGTCATACAGAGTTCAAAGTCATATTACCATGATCGGACTCCTCAGCGTTCATTTGGTATAACTCTGGTCAGAATACCGTCCAAACCAACTGAGCTAGATTGATTTGCTTGCCAGAAGAAGAAATAAGAACTAGACGGCCACAGTTTGTGTTTTTATCAAACACGGGTAATTTCCGCATGTGGTATGCAGAACATGCATGCAGAAATTCCCCCTTAACTGAACCTTTACCCCCATCCGAACACAATTTTGGTGAAAGGTCTTAAGCTGTTTCTTATACATCAGTCACGTGACCGTGCATTGGGTATAATAGCTATTGATTTTTTTGAAGATTTTTTCACATTCAGACCGGAAGTTTCCCCTTTCATGACCCTTTTGACCCCCATGTTGATCACAATGTTTGGTGGGTGGTCTAGCGGCTTCATATGTATGAGTCACGGGACCATGCGACATTAATAAAAGCAAATATGATTTTTTGAATTTTTTTCACATTAAGTAGGATCATCGGATAAAATTGTCTTACAGAAAAATTACCATAAAATCAAAACCCCTGCATCACTTTAGTCCAACTTGACTGTGGTAATGATTGACCCTCTCCTCCACAATTTTTTCATTTTCAAGACTGCATGATTTGTTTTAGTGTTTGTTATTTTTTTTTTAAATTCCCTCAATTTTGTCCAATAAATATTTTTCCCAGCCTAGATGGAAGGTGCTTTTAAGCTGAAACCTTTAGGGATGTGTGTATAACAAAATACCTAAAACCTCATACCACGTTGGCTTTTTGTAATCAGTGTTTAATTCTTTAGAAAAAAATATTTTAAGGAAAAATATTTTAGGGAAAATTAAAAAACAACCTATGTTTTCAAATAGAAACACTCATCTGCAAAATCTAAACGGGAGAATTTTCTAAATTTGATTTCCTTTCATATGACAAACACCTTAGTCTTACCAAGGGTGTTGTAGTTTCTTTCTGGAAAATTATGAAAGTGATACTAACACAGTATTTCAAAATACTTCAACAAAAAGTGTTGTTGCGACGCAACCAGTTTTTTTGTTGTTTTGATGACACACAAAAAATAAAAAATTCTGATTTTTGAATATTTCCTTTTTTTTAAAAAAAAGCTTAGAATTTAAAATCAAACACCAATCTTATAACTCAACAATTACTTGAAATAATTGAAAATAAAATGTGTAGTTTTCACAAAATTTGCCCCATTTTGGTCATTTTCTATCCTGCCAAAAAATCACCCCTGTACAAATTCTATGGAATTTGAAAACGCAATTACGTGAACATACTCTAAACGTCCCTCTTTGGAAAAAATTAAACTGCACACACTGTTTCTTTCTTTTCACCAATACCAACATTTCATGAGATTTCACAAGATCTGGCATGAAAGCCGTGCCGAAATCCTACCTTAAGACCGAAGTACCCCTTTAGTGACCTTTGACCCCATGTTTGAGTCACAAACTTTGGTGAAGAGTCTCCAGCTGCTCATATGCTGAGTCAGTGACCATTCTAACTTCCATTAGCTAATATGAATTTTTGAAGATTTTTCACATTCAGACTGGAAGTGACCCTTAAGGACCTTTGATCGAAATTCCTGTGTACACAATTAGACCAACGACTATGGCGAGTCACATGACGGAGCCATGTCACTATCACGGATTGTTTGTAGAAGAAGATGCATTTTAATTTTAAAGAGTTCCGACTAATGCCCCTTTAATCCTACCTACTTACCTTTGACCCCAATCTTGGTACACCATAGAAGGGTCTTGGGTCAGTGGTTCTTCTTACACATCTGTGGTCATAGCATTTTTCTGTGGCAAAAGATGCGGAAAGAGTTCCCATAGGTACCCCCTTTAAAATTAGAGGAACAAATTATTTTTTATTTATGGCCTTAACACTAACAATGCCCTAGACACTAAAGGCCAACAATAAAAAATAATGTGTTACTTGTATAAATTTGAAGAGGGGTTTTACATATGAACTCTTGCCAAAGATGCATTTTAAAGTTCCGACGAGTGCCCTTTAATCGGCCCACGTGACCCCTACGAAAGGTCAAAGGTCAAACTCTGTACAACCCCTGGGGTGCTTGGTTCGTAAGGTTCCTCTGGCCTATTTTGGCTATTATAGGACAAGCGTTTGGCAGAAGAAGGTAAAACCAAAGCGTCTGAAGAAGAAGGAGACGAAAACTAAACAGCAACAAGAACAATATATTCTCAATGTTAACACATCGAATATAAGAAGAAACCATCAAAAACAGAACAAGATGGCTGACGGCCGTCTTGTAAGTTGTGCACAATTTTAAAACTGCATCCCTAAGTTACAGCTATAATTTGATGTGACGTCAAATCAAATTATAGCTCGTAACTTAGTGATGCGTTTTTACATATTGTGCACAAATTAAAGCTTGTAACTTAGGGATGCATTTTTTTACATATTTTGCACCCAATTGGGCCACCTTTTCCTTTTCTATTTTCTTTATTTGAAAGACGGAGAGTTTTAAATGTACATCAAAATTAAAGCTTGTAACTAAGGGATGCAGTATTTACATATTTTGCACACAATGGGCCGCGTTTCATAATTTTCTTTATTGAAATGCAGGAAGGTGTAAGGTTTCAAAGAACCAGAACATTATTAATCATCTCTTGATAGAAACTCTAAAATCAAAGCGCAAAATTGGACGCAAAATGTGTTTAGAAGAAGGAATCCAAGTTATAAGCTTGAAGATAATGTAGGTCACTTCCTGTCATTTCAAATAAAAGATGTACATAAAATTTTCGGTTTTAATAATATTCCATTTCCAATTTTTTGCCTTTCAACCTGTAATATACATCTTGCTCACCGTAGTTAACTCTATGTGGCCTGATCATTTTCTCACTTATAACTCTACTATTCAGTACTACCCTTTATCTATCCCTGCAAACAGTTTAACACAACTCCCATTTCCCAGCCAGTCTTGGAGAGACTAAAAATCAAAGAAATGCTTTTAAGGCCATTTAAAACTTGCAATGACGTTCTTGTCTGAAATTGCATCGCATTACACACCCAACACTAAAACCTCCAAAATTACTTAGTACGTAGATCATTCATAAAAGAAAAAAACATTTAAGAAATGACCTTCAGAAATCGAAAATAGACTCCTTCGCAATTGAGAGCAGTGGTTTCTATCGTCGGGTCGCTAAGGCGACCCGACAAAAAAAAACAACCAACTCCACCACCAAAACCACCCCCAAAAAGGTCCATGCTTGTTTCTTATGACAGGCCGTTATGGGGACATGGGATGCCTTGAAGGAGAATGTTCCTTCACTGGGACCATGCTGATGTTTGTATGGCAAACTGTGGAACCACCTTCCAGATAGTGTTGCAGATAACCTACCAACGAATTTGACAGGGTCATGAAACAAGGATAACACCACCTAAGGAGTCCATGTTGTTTCTGTGTTAACGCAAGCAATTTCTACTCCTAATTTGAAAAAAAAAAACAATACCGAACTAAGTGTTTGGAATTAGAAAAATAGGTAAATAGGCAGGAGGTGTGGGTTGTTCAATTTAGGGAAGTCATGGTTTCCTTATTATACCCACTATAAAAAAAAATAGAAATGTAACATAGTCAGTACAGAATAGGCAACCACCCTGCGCGCTGATCCTAATTTGAAGGGTGCAGAACAAATGTCGGCTGTGAGTCCGAGCTTATTTGAAATAGAAAATTACTTTCATGAATTACTGTGTCCATGAGTCAAAACGCCCATAGTGTCATTTTTATCCCCTGGCTTGAAAAGCAGAGTGATATGCGATGGGGGTTGTGGGGGCTGTGTTTGACGGTGCTCGATGTCCGTAGATGTATGTATGTGTAATGGTGTTTTTCCAGTTTGTTTTTAAAATCGGACCTTAAACTTTCTACGGAGACGCTAAAACTAAAACCTAACCATACTTGGGGTGAATGTGTAATAGGGGGTCCCCCTTCATATGTGGAAGATGTCAAAGGTCATGGACCATGGTCAAAGGTCACTGAGGTCATGTTCCACTTCCGTTTGGTTAGGTTTTCTTTTTTTGCGTCTCCTTCGAACAGTTAAGGTCCGATTTAAACCATACTTGGGGGGATGATGTAATATATGTGGATGATGTCACAGGTTCATGGACCAAGGTCACAAGTCAACTGAATCATTTCCAGTTTTGGTTAGGTGTAATCGGACTTCAACTTTTCAAAGACAACCAGAAAACAAAAACTAACTTTGGTCAAAGGTGCAATACGGTTTCCTTCATATGTTGTTTAAGGGTCAAAGGCCATACCAGTCAAAGGTCATTTGTGCTTCATTTTTTTTCCGTTGGTTAGGCGTTCATTTTTCAGAACTAAACTGCCACATTTCTAGATATTATTACATGAGAACAATTTATTGAATTTTGATTCGCCTGCAACTAACAACTTGTGTAAAAAAAACAAAATACTGCCATCTTGCAGGGGGATCACGCAAGTTTACTTGCTGTATTTTTTTACATTTAAAATCCTATTTTGTTTCATCATCCCACGCCCATATTACACTTGCAGAACCAATCCATGATGATTGGACAACTTGACATATGCACAATTGGTCACTAATTCGGTCCCCGACTATAAATTGTTGGGGTAAAGTCCGATTTCTAGAGAGAGGAAGAAAATTTGAGTTTTCCATGGATTTTGGAAGGTTATTACAAATTTTGGAGATGGCATACGATTCCTATAAATGCAAAATTCATGAACCTTTATTGATATGCGGTGCATATACGCACGTGGGTGAGTGGACAGGGGCAAAGTTTTTCCCATCTCGCAATATGGTACAAACATGGGTTAACATTTGCATTCTCACACCGGTTTTTTGAGTAATTTCAACTTTTTGGCCTGCCCCCTATGGACCCAAAGTTAATGAGAATGGGCTCAGTTTTCACTCATCACACCCTCACATTTTTAAATTGACCAATCATGTTAAAAAGTATACCATGTTATTTGTCTAGCCACAAGGATTCATGGGAAAGGTATAGTTTGTAACTATCTACAATGTAAGGTTTAAGAGTTATTGACTAAAACAGCAAAATCATAATGTACAAAACAGCAAAAATCAATAAAAAGGGTCATTTCAGTTGTACGGGGTCAAAGTTTAAGTTAAGTTTAGATAAAAAATAGTTCAAATTATGTGTGTAGCGCTTAGGATCAACAATAAGGATAGTTTAGAGTGTCTCAAATGCTTGCTTAAGAAAGTAGGGGGAAACAAGGTCACGTCCCATTTAATGGAATGGACGTTGACCTTCTGTGCCCCTACATCGGTAACTAATAAGTATTTTTTATTTTTATCAAATCAGAGCACTTTAAAACTTGACCCCCTGTACAACTGCAATTGGACCCTTTTTATTATTGATTTTTGCTGTTTCTAGCCTTTAACACTTACAACGTTAATGTTGCACATAGGTACAAACTACCTTCCGAATCTCCTTGTGGTTTAACAATTACATGGTATACTTTTCAACATATTGTACAGGGTTCAAATTTTTTAAATGATCCAAACTTTTCTTGAACCCGCCCTCTTTACCTTAAGACACCATTTGCTGCACTTAAGAATCAAGTTAGACAGACTGACCGGAACCCCTGAAACGTATTTAATCACTCAACCTTTTGTACTTGAGATGTGTTACAAATGTCTGTTTTCGGCTGTCCATGTATAAGGACTAAGTGAGCATTTTTGTTTCGTACAAAAATTGTGAAATTTCTAAATCATTACACTGACTGATTTTCCTTTACACCAATGTTGACCGAAATTAATGCCTTCCCTTCTGAGAAGTGGAATGCCCCAAAATACCTATTTTAGCACCCTAAAAGATAAAAGGTCTCGCAGTGACCCCCAGGTCACACCCTGTCCGACCATAGCTCTTCCTCATTCCGTTTTTGCAGCCTTCAAACGGACGCGTGTTACGGCATCCTGGTCTTTAGCACCCAAAATTAACTGAGATTGTTGATACGGACTCAGTTTGTCCCGTCTCATACGGAATACTCCTACTACATTCCATAACTATCTGGATATATTACTGGGACGAATATACGGATTATAGCGCTCAATCGACGGAATAAACGGAGACTTTTACAACCGTCGTAAGCTCTTTTTCTGTATCCTTTTTTTTGCGCCGATGCGGTCATGTGATTCTGTTTAGCGGGAACATAAGTCAACAAGAAAGGGAGCCATTGTCGCACGTTTTGCGGACTTTGGATGCTTTGACTATGTTGTGAGTTATGTTTTATATTATGTTAGCGGGCTTGCTTGCTACAATTAATATGGTCTGTTGTGTGTATTATTTTATATATACTTGTGGTATATTTAATAAATATGTACAACTGTTGTTTGAAAATTTCTTAAAACCGTTGGTGACTCCGTTACCGTTTGGTTTTGTGTCCTGACATTGCGTACCGGGATACCTCCACGCACGCTTGTTATTTTTCGTACGGTTTTTTTTTTCGCACGCTATTCCATCTAGTCACCGTGATGGCGCATAATTGCGTACGCTGCCCCGCATCCAGTCATGAGTGGGATCCCCATCCTCTTTGTGTCGCTCACAGGCAATGTTCCCGCCCCGACGCACTCCGACCGTGCGCCTCTTTCTGTATTGGACTGTCGTATGTTCAATGGGGACCCATTGAGCGCATGGGTACGCCGTCGTGTTGCGTACACGGGGGTGGGGGTTGTAGTCGGGCTCCGGTTCGGGGTTCATCCACGGCAGCCGCTGCTGCTAGGGTGCTCCCAAAGGTGGGTAGGCTTCGGGCTACTCCGCCGGAATGCTGATGGAGGTAGGTTGGATTCGGGCCGCCTCATCAGAGCGCAACGGACGCTGGCTCGCCTGGTTCAGCCCTATGGGCTGCTCCGGTGCAGGCTAACGCGTGGGTCTGCTCTGCCAATACCCCTGGGGGCTAGGGGTTTGGCGGCTAGGGCGCTACGGAGATGGGTGATGGTGATGCCCGGGTCGCCCGGCTAATCCATCGCCAGCTGTTGTCCACACCTCGCGTGGTTACGGTCCCGGGTCTTTCGGGCACTTCACTTTCGACCGCTACCCAGGTGGCCATTACTTCGAGGTATGTTTCGGCAAACCATGGGGCTTTGGCTCGGTATCCCTTGGCGGAAGCGCAGAGTGTTAGCGCGTCATGCACCCCACGTGACGCCTTGCCTAGTCATGCAGTGCTCCTCGTGGCACCGCCGCCGCTCCGGGCCTTCGGGGCTTGGCGTAGCGAGGTGGTGCTCCGTGGGATGGCTACGCAGATGCCCAAGCTGACTAGGTCGGCTAAGGCCGACCTTCCGAGGGACGCATGCTGCGGTAAACTAGTGCTGGTTGTCCTGCCACCGAGTCTCCGCGGCGGGTCCGCCTTTGGGGGGGTACCCGGTGGGTACCCCTGCCTCTGGCGTTCCTGCGGGCTGCCATTGCCTTCGTGGCCGGCTCATGAGGGGAAACAGACCCGCCGCAGGCCTACCTTTTCAGGTACGCTCCTCTGTACGTGGCTTACCCACCCCAGTCGCGCTGGACTGCCGGGGTGGGACAGTCTGGTATGGTCTTACGACCGGGGCTCCCGCTTGAGGGAGCCCCTCAGGAATGTCCACACCGCGCCTCCACGTCGGCCTGCCCAGCCGCAAGGACAACCAGGTGCTGTCGGGGCTGCTTCTGAACCACTTTCGAAGCGGGGCAGTCGCGGCCGCTGCTGCAGCCAGTTTGTATCTTTTCTCGGAGCCACTCAGCTGCCGGCGGTACGACTGGATGCCGGGCCGGGGAAGGCGGTGGACCCGTCCAAACCATTCGGCTCTTACGTGCCTGGGACTTGGGGGGGGTGTCGGTCCCACGCATCTCGGCCTGTACCATCGCAGGGTCGGGCCGGGGTGAAGTAGAACTCATGGCTCTTGCGGCCCAGCCTATGCCAGTTGGTGTGGTCCTGCGGGCGGGCCTGTGTCGCCGCCCAGTGGAGTCGACTGGCCTTCCGCCTCCATCCGCTCGTTTTGTTGCCACCGTCCTCTCAGGATCCTTACCGGCCGCAGACCTTCCGATGTGTTTCGGAGGAAAGCGCTGCGGGAGGGACCGGGCTAGAGGAGAGCACTTGGGTGAACTCCTTCGCAGCCGTAGACGTCCGCGCAGCTACGGAGCAAGAGGAGGTGGATTCTCTCCGTTGACACCTCATGTGCTGGCGCGGGGCGGCTGACCGTCTCGGCCTGCCTTGCGCGCCTGCGGCGTGCGGAGGAGGCAGCTCAATCTGGCTCCCTATCTCCCTCCCGGAACGCGTCCAGGCGATTGACGCTCCCACAGAAGTGCAGTCTTCTGGGGAAGCGCTCGGGGAGGATACTCAGAAGCTCTCTTCGCACCAGGTGAAACCTTGCGCCAATCGGTGCGAACTACCGGAAGGGGACTCAAGCTCATCCTGAGGACTCCGACAATAGAAGTTATCGACCACCTAGCAGCCAAGTTGCCAACGGGAAAGGACGCTCGACTGCGGTCTCCCCATTCTGGGAGACCAGTTGAAGCACCGAGACCTGGCGGGGACCTCTGGCATCAGGCTTGGTGCTTTCCATGGTCAGCGCCCACGACCTCAGAGTACGCGGCGGCGAGGTGAGTTTTATCTAGGAAGCCTCCGATGCTGTGACTGTCCTAGCCTCGCTAGTGGACTCTGCAAACGGAGGCTTCAATGTCACTGGCGCGTCGCCTCAGCTTCCTGAGACGCGAGAACGCCTGCTTTACTAAGCGAACCATGAGTTCCGATCTTGCATCGGGGGTCTCTAAGGCCAAGCCTGAGTCGCGGGACGTCCTCTTCGAGATCGTTCGGTGGAATCACTGCTGCCTAAGCGGGAACGAGTGGAGTAGGAGGCAGGCGCTCAAGGAGGTGGCTCAGGCGAAGATCTCCTCCGGGAGATCTTCGGCTAGGAAGAAGAAGCGCTCGCGCTCCTCTTCTTCCAGTTGTGCCGCCAAACAGGCGAAGTCGAAACAGTCCTTCAGAAACCCAAGAAGCCAAGAAGCCCCGGCTACTTCTTCTCAGAAGTCCGGCGGCCAAGAGAAGGCTCGTTTCCCTCCCAAAAGCAAGGCCCCTGGGAAGGGGAAGAAAGCCTTCGTCCTGAGGACACGGCGGCTGCGGGGTCTCTCCTTCGGTAGGGAGCCTTACCACCTCTGGTGGGCAGCCCCAGCTTAAGTTCTTTGTGCGAGGAAGGCCCAGCCATTTCTCCGCACCTTGGGTGGCTGAGTGTGGGGAGCCCTGCGGTGGGAGAGAAGAGAAGTCAAAGAGAAATCAAAAAAAGAGATCGTGAAATGCCGAGACCCTACCCCAGCTTAAGGGGGAGACGAAGAACCAAAGGTCTTATGGACGAGGTCTCGGCGCCCCTGGCGAAGGGTGCACATTTCCCCGGTCGACCCCCCTTTTCACCGAGGGGTTTTGGTCGACGTTCTTCTGGGCTCCCAAGAAGACGGGGTTGGCGTCCCATCCTGAATCTGAAGCCGTTTTGGAATCAGTTCATTTCAGGCCGAAGAAGTTCAGGATGGAAACTCTCGCGTCAATCCTGCGTTGGTCCTTTGAAGGGGACCTGGGCGTCTTCTTTGGATCAGAAAGACGCCTACCTGCACGTCCCAGTCGCAAGATCAGACCGTCGCTGGCTAAGATTCCAAATCCAGGGCACAGTTGTACGAGTGGACGTGCCTACCATCAGGACTATCCACCTCTCCCAGGGTCTTCACGATCGGGACCCGAGAACGTGGGTGCCTTCCTTAGGCGACAGGGGGTCAACCTCTGCATGTACCTGAACGACTGGCTAATCTACGGACCGTCGCCCCAGGCGACGGCCGAGATGGTCTCGGTGTAGAACATTCAGGGGGTGAAGAGGTTGGCGCTTTATTGTCAACTCGACCAAATCGGCCTAACCTGAGGTACTTGGGTGCTCGGCTGCAACTTGCTTTCCTGGGATTGCAGAGCGCGACGGTACGAGCAGGTGATGTCGTGCGTGCAAACATGCGACTTCCATGGCGTGCTTTCGCAGGCCCCGCTAGAGACTTGATTGCCTTCTAGGCTTGTGGCCAGTCTCGATCGACCTTATCCCGTACTGTCGATTCAACCATGAGGCTGCTTTAATGCACCTAGGACACCTACAGGCGATCAGCACCCAGTACTCCGTCTGATCCCGTTCAATGCGGAGATACGGGAGACACCGGCATGGTGTCTAACACCACCAACATGATCGGCGGAATTCTTTTCCCCGCGGCCTCCTGTCGATCTTGTTATCACGACGGACGCGTCGAAGTCGGAGTTTTGGGGGGTTCACCATAGACCTATGCGCCTCGGGACGTGGTCCCGGACCGGGGCTCGGGCCCATGTCAATAGACTCGAATTTGGGAAGGGGAACGTACCCTTGCTCACCGAGGCGATGGTGACCAACTCAGTGTCCTAGTAAAGAACGGACAAATCCCCGTGGTGCGCATACATCAATAAACAGGGGCGGGACCACGGTCCCGGCCCCTGTGCCTCGAAGCCATGCGTTTCATAGCGTGGTGTCGAGACCGAGCCATCACGATGTCCGCACTACACATTCCGGGGCCGTCAACTTTCTTGCCGTCGATCTGTCTCGCGGCAGGGTGACGGCCCATGGAATGGATACTGAACCGAGATGTATACGGAAGGAAGATCTTCGAGAGAGACTGTATGTGCTCAGATCGACCTGTTCGCCTCGAAACCAGAGTCCCAGCTCCCTCTGTACTGCACCCGGACTCACGAACCGGGTCTACGCAGTCAACGCTCTGGCGATGGACTGGACGGGGATCAGGGCCTATGCCTTCCCACCAAATCCGATCCTACATCGTGTATGTAGTTTCGAAAAATGGGCGGGAGGCGTGGCCGTGTCATCCTCATCGCTCCCTTTGGGAGAACACCGTTGGTTTCGGCAATGGTGGGACTCTGGCGGCTCTGGCGCTGCGTCGCAATCCGTACGGATCTAATAAACACTTCTTTTTTTTTTTTTACCGGACGGAGGGAGCGCCCGTCTGTCGCTGGAGCACCAACGTTGGACCTGCGTGGCCATTATCGGGCAGCGATGCCGAGATTCTGGCTTTTCGCAGAGGGCTGCCGCTCAATCAGAGGGAAGAAGAAAGTCCACCATGGACGCTTACTATAAAGCGTATCGGACCTACTTCCGATGGTGTGAGCGACGAGAGTTGTCTCCGACTCGGGCATCTGTAGCCGAGATCGCTGACGTTCTCACCGATCGTTTGATAGATGACTGAAACTTCGACCGTTAGAAACTACAAGTCCGTTATCCTTGCGATCCATAGAGGTTTCGACGACGGGTCAACATCAATGACGACGGTTCGATCCGTCTCATTATAGAGGGGATGTTTTAATACACGACCTACGACCAGCAGAAGGGCGCGGTCCCACCCTGGGACCTTAACTCCCGTCTTCGACTATTTTGGAAGCCCCAGTTCGAAAAATGGCTGATGGCATACTAAAACATGTCACCATTAAGACGGCTTTCCTGGTCGCTCTCGCCTCTGGGAGACGATGCTCGGATTAAGCATATCTCGATGTCAGCGTCGGAATTCTCTCGGGACAGGGTCAAATTGGTTTCTTTAGCCGGTTTTTGGCCAAAGAACGAGTCATCCTCATTCCGACACTCAACAATTATCTTACACCGCATTGCATGTCACTCTTCGGGGCGGAAAGATCGCCGTGGTGTCACGTTCGGCCCTTGAGAGTACTATAAACGTTAAACTAGTCCGCTCAGGGGCTCGAACGACTCGTGTTTCTTACACACGCTTCCCCCCCACGGGGGGGGGGTCCCGCGTCCCAAAGCGACGATTGCTACAGGATTAGCCGGTGGTAATTAATGATTCCCAACGGCGGTGATAGGGCTTCACAAGCTCGAGCCCATTCGGATCGTAACATCTCGTCGTCATTGGCCTACCACCGCGGAATCAGGATTGCCGAAATCTGCGAGCCTATGTCGTGGAGGGCTACCACAACTTTTTCGTCGGCTGTAATACAGAAACGTACAAAATCCCCAAGAGAACGTTGCGGGGGCACTCCTGCAGAAACAAACACTAAAAACAACTTCACTATACATTAAGTCTCCCAACCGGTTACTGACTATGACGCTCGCCCCCGAGTATTCCGTTGTCAGGGTGAGCATCTATGTCCCCGATTTTTATGTAATCTAGCCTTAACATGTTTCTTTAGTTTGTTGTAGTCTCGCCTTTGGCTTGATTCTGTTGACTGTCTGAAATATCATGTTCCATCTCCGACTGAGTGTGCTAGCCTGGTTGTTGATTGTGAAATTATTATTAAACTGGGGGAATGGCATATATTTCAGTCAACATTGGGTTAAAGGAAATCAGCTCAGTGTACGGATTTAGTTAGAAACACATTATGTTTTATAAATCATTTAACTGAGCCTGATTCCCGTCCAATGTTGGACTTCCCGCTTCCAGGCCCGACCCACAGAATTGATATGAACGCGCGTCCGTGTGGGCTTGAAGCCCAAAACGGGAATTAAGGAAGAGCACACATGGTCGACAGGGCATGACCTGGGATCACTGGTCGAGACCATTTTATCTTTTAGGGGTGCTAAAATAGGTATTTTGGGGCATTCCACTCTCAGAAGGGAAATGCATATATTTCAGTCAACATTGGAAAGGAAATCAGGCCTCAGTTAATGATTTATGAAAACATAATGTGTTTCTAACTAATTCCATAAACTGCAAACTTAGTTGGGGTTTGTTATGGGAATAGCGATAAAAAATATGGCTATTTCATTTTCCCTTGGTGCCTATGATTTATCACTGCTTTATTCCATTCACAGAGTAGGAGATAGGAGTAAACAAAGTTTTAAAATCCGGTTTGTCCCCACCTGCGGGGGGTGCCGGATTCACCCTCACATTCACAGCAATGCGTGTGAGATTATTGGAGCAAGGAGGGGGGGGATAATCGACGGACGGATGGCCTTACTGACGTCAATGTGCTGGATGGCCGTCCTTGTAGGTAGAACTTATTTTTAGTTCTACCGGGGTGACCAGCTACCCTCCTCATTGGATTCCTTAGAACCTGATGGGGTGATGGTGTAGCCACCAACAACCCGGGCCTGGGACAGGTAGTACCGGTTACCAGGATACCAATAGCAGGCCCCAGAAAACCTGACCTGACAACAAGAAAAAGACCTGACACGACCAAAAAAGAACAACTGACCTGACAACACGAACAAACACCTGACAACACCCGCCCACAAAACCTGACCTGACACATAACGAAAACCTGACCTGACCACACAAAAAACTGACCTGACAACAAGAACAGACCTGAAAACAAGAAAGACTGACCTGACAAACAAGGAAAACCTGACCTGACAACACCAAAAACCGCTGACCAGACAAAAAGAAAACCTGACATGACAACACCAAAAACCTGGACTCTACAACACAAAAACCTGACACCTGACAAGGCAAAACAAATGGACACTGATAAAGACGAAAACCTGACTGACAACACAAAAACCTGACCTGACAACACGAAAACCTGACCTGACTAACCGAATAAAGCAATATAGAATAGGTGCGAAAGGTATAAATTTAATTTTGCCCTAAAATTACATTGTGCAAAGTAGGCAAACAATATGTACACATCGAGATTTTTATTTCAAAATGTTCATTCCAAGAATCGAATATACATAGATAAATTTTCATTAGATCTGTGTCTTACGCGCGTCGGGACGGGTGGTCAAGTGGAATCGGCTTCCGGTTCAGGATAAGTATCAAAAGGTGCATTGAAAGCAGGTCAGAGCAGACGACGTTGTGGCGAATAACTCAAATTGGCAAAGATGCCAAGTGGAAACTATATCAGCATTTCTATATGGGCATTTATTTCTCGAGTCAGTGTGTTATTATGCAGGGATGTTAGAGAGAATTAAAATGCGGACGTTTTTTTAAGTGCTGGCATACTCACGCAGTTGTATAAAGACGGTGCGATAATGAAAACGGCTTTAAACAGCTCTCTCAAATGCGCTTACGTCATGACTCGAGGAAAGAGTACTGTTGAGTTGTAATGGTCATGCCACCAAGGACACAGTTCATTGGGTGACTTGTTACATGTACATTGACATGAACTGAACTTGTTTGATCTGGGCTCCTTATATCATACCCGAACACCAGGTGGGTGTCTTGTTCTAAATACACTGGTGAATGGAGGTTGGTTTGGTACTGAACTGTGCCATGGGAAATTGAGATTTTTACTAGCTCTTAGTGATATGGACTATATAATCCCGGACAAAACTTGCAAGGTTTTCAGAACTGCATAGCAGATGTGTGTATTGGTAGACAATCTACCATGAAGTGGACACCATTCAAGTTAGTTTTTAAGTTAAACAGGGATCACCGCGTACTGGAAGTGGGTTTATTTATAATTTTCCAGCCAAAAAAGTTCAAAACATGCGTAGTAAGAATTGAGAACGGAGATGAGAAAAAGGAGACAACTTTTTAAGATTCAATTTTCGCAGTTGTAAACCCCTATGCTTTAACTTTGGTATCTTTTCTATTGAAATTAGTCAACAAATGACACATTCTGAATTGAATGCCCAACATAATGAGATCTGGCAACATTTCTTTTCCAGTAATTTCCCCAATACAACAGGAATAAGCTGTTGTGCTTTTAAGAAAAGTTGGTGCGGCAAAGTGCTCCAAAATGTTTAGGAACCAATCGCAGTTTATGTTGTGATAGAGACAAGATAGGCATAAAGTTTTCATACGGGTGTTAGCTGTTGTAATAAGGTAGAGTAGAGCTAGTAAAAGTGATTAGTACATTTTGTGAGTGCGAGGAGTACGCATAGGTGTATTAACTGTGAAAGTGATAAACCATTTTTACGCTCAGATAACACTAGGGACGACCAAGGTCATTTGTAACCAGAGTAAATAACTATCGTGTATTTTGGCACAAACTTTGGAGTCTCACCTCCTACAAAATAGGTGTAATTATGTGGAAAAAGAAAGGGGTCATGTCCACCTGGCCACTGACAGGTTGGTGTATTGAGCAGGGCACGCATACTGGCTGAAGAGGGAGTTGATCATATTGTATATTTTTTGCTCGGTAGCCCATGTGCAAACAAGGGATGAAAGTTTTCCAGATTAATCTGGATTTCCAGATTTTTTCCCCTAATCCTCTATGTACAGGGAATTTGGGATTTGGGGATTTTCCAGATATTTCCTCAGTGTTCCCAGATTTTGGTTGATTACCACTTGCATCCCTGAAACAATTGAAATGTAGTAATGTAGATTGAATCTTTCAAGATATTCACTTGGAAGTAAAAAGTCACCTTTTTAGGTCGTCCGATTTAATCGGAAAGACCTTATTGTAGCATGATTTGTGGATGTCCGTCTGTGTGTGTGTCAAACCTTTGGTGTACACTTTTGGTTAAAATGTTTATTTTTTTAGTGCAGTGATGGATCAAGTTCACACTTGGTATTATCAATTTTGACAAGGGGTCTTGTGGGATAACATATGAGGTCAAAGGTCATTTTGAGGTCACTTAACGTCATCTTGTGCATATAGTATAAACTTTTGGTTAAAATGTCTAGCTTTTTAGTGCAGTGATGAATCAGGTTCATACTTGGTATTATCAATTTTGACAAGGGGTTTTGTTGGGTAACAGATGAGGTCAGTGGTCAAGGGTCAAGGGTCACAAGGTCATATCTTGTGCATGTGGTATACACTTTTATGCATATTGATTTTATCCATTGCTCTACAGTTATTCTTTGACCACATAATCGAACAACCTGTGTGGGACTGCTGTCCCTATTTTCATTTCAGTAAGGATGACATTTTGGTTCGAATTACAAATGTTTTAAGATGCTACCTCTTTTATTTTATAGCCATTTACAATGCAATTTTCTACGCTAAAGCTAGAGAAAATACAAAATTTTTAAATAATCATTTTGAATTGGAAACAATTTTTCTTTCCTTATATTACCATGCGCTCAACTGATCAATGGCATTGTTTTCCCTTGGTGCCCAGGACAAAAATAGACAATTGTTGGCACAATTTTGAAACAGTTTGCACAAATTGCAAGACTGTTTCTCTTCCCACCTAAAAAAAAATATTCCCACTTGTTGGAAAAATTTGCAATTTCACACAGAAATCCACTTTTTCTAAGCAAAAACTGTAGCAAAATATTTAACATTGAGAAAATTGAAGGAAATGCTTCACTTTAAGGAAAGATTATGCTATGTATACTTAAGAAATATCCCGTAATTTTGAACTTGATTTCTGTACATTTGGAGATGGCAACTTATTTATGCTTAAATTGCCGTATTGTAATCTACATTAATATGCTAAGATGTACAGATTTGTAAATAATACTATTGAGAAGAATTGTGAATAAATATGGCTGGACTATTATTATCTCGGAAGGAGAGAGGAAAATGTGTGGTAGATTTAATTCTGTAAGATGAATGCTTGTGAAGACCAAATTTGTTGTTGTAGGCGAGTCTTTTCAAAATATGCTGGGGATAACTGTTTTTGTGTCGCCTGCCTTAAGGCAGAGTAACAGACCACATTATAGGCCGGAATTCTGAAAGAGAGTCTAACTTGAGACCTAGTTTAAACCAGGGTAGTCCTACATTAGGGATTATTGGTTCCTTTCAAAATGCTGTGAAGGTAGAGAAAAATGTCTGTGGGATGGGCCTTCCAGCCCATGCATGAGAAATTTCTCCCCCGTTACACTAATTTTTAGGGTAATGATGGGGAAGGAAAAAGGTCCACTATGTAGGACTTACCTGGTTTTAAACCCAGGACTACCGTTCAGATATTACTAGTCTTTTCAGAAGATATGGACTCCCTTTCAGAATTATTTACTGACACATGGGATCACTTTGTCACTGTTGTAGTATGTTGTGATGAAGTCTGTTGTTGTGAAAAAAGGGTTAACAGTTGGCCTGTAATATCCGCATACTTCGAAGGATTTAAAACAAACTTGAGTTCATAGGTGCTGCAACAATGGATCCCGCATTTTTTTTAGGTTACAAAGGTCCACATACCAAGGTCAAAGAGTTCTTATGATGGTCCAAGTTGAAGATGTAAACTTGACCTGAATTGAAAAGTTGGAAGTTCAGTTGGAACCAAAATTGGTTTGTCTATTAATGCAACCCTCATTTGTTTAGGATGTCAAAGGTCACATGTCAAGGTCAAAGGTACACAGGCGTCAAGGTCAAAGGGCACATGTCAAGGCCACCGTGGTCAGGTCAAGGTCATATAGGTCTATCACTCAAAACCGTGACGGCAGGCGACACAAGCGGTCCGAGGGACCGCGAGGTTTTTAGGAGAGGAAGGACTAGGGGAAATGTGTGGTCACGGATTCTTGACATCGCAAGCATGAATTGCTGTGAAGACAAACATTGTTGCTGTAGGAGGGAAGATTTAAATAGTGCACAAGAAACGGGTATAGAAATTTAAACAACACGTGTAGGGAGGCAGGTTCTTGAGACAAAATAGAAGTGGTAAGTTGGCGGATAGTGATAGTTTACGCATGCAGAATTTTGTTTTCCTGAACAATGTGATGAAACATGGACATTCAGTGCCAAACAACTTTGGTTACAACTGAAAAGGCGCTTTCTTTTGATATCTCTACATCTGAGGACTTACCACATTTCTTACGATATCTAGGAGGGCGAGTAAACCTCCTTGCCCCTCTCTCTTATGACATACCCATCTGAATAACCAATCACAATAAACCACTTATATTTTTCTGTACTGCACCTTTAAGTTTCTTACATGTCTCTAGCTAGCTAATGAAATCATAAGCTAAAGCAATAATTGTCTAGGAAAATATACATGCGAAGGGAGAATGCTAAGAAATGTGTATTTATCATAAAATAAGAGATTTTGTAATTAGAATTGGGATCCCAGATTGGACTAAATGGCAGAGCTGGATGATAAGTTTATGTCCGTCCATGATTGGAAATAGTGCAACCTTGAGAAGGTAACCTCTAACTTGACTTGCCTGAAACCAATAAAACAACTAATGTCTGTTAATTGTTGTCCAAGCTATGTTTTTGAATGTATCCTATCTTACTAATTGTGTTTAGAATATAAGTATTTCCTGCTGAAGGGTTTGCAGGACATGGGCATGTTTTTGTTTTCCCAAATTTTTATTCATTTTAAATATTGGTGCTGTTGGGGGTTTTTGTGTTTTTTTTCATTAATTTGTTCATGTAGATCCATGCCTGGCCTTGAATGGCCTCAGTGGGAACTATATGCTATTACATTTTTATATTTTTGGCATCTGATATATAAAGATCATTGTTATTTTTGTTAATGGAAGATTGGTGTGTTATAATACAGGTAATAAAACAGTGAAAAAAATATTTTTAAGTTTTGATGTTTTTTATAATAATATTATATTACAAAATTCATTCGTTTGTGGCACACAGACATTTCGAGCTATTTCACATGAAGGCGTTCCAGCAGCATTAATTATTATCGGGGAATCCCCGATAATAATTTTCTAGTACAAAATTCCTTCGTTTGCTGACAACATAGGCATTTTCGAGCTTACCCATTCACAGGTATAGTTACTAGACAGTTTACAATGCAACCGTGTAAAAATCTCATTTTTTTTGAAAAATTGGGGGCGCTCTTCAAAAAAAATGTGCTAATATTGCTTTAAGAACAAAATCCGCTGGAAATGGGATTAATAGAGATGTACTTCGGTGATGCATGTAAATGGTACAAGAGATGTTATGTATTCTCATTACTGTTGTCAGTTTTGTTAACAAACATTTTCCTGATCTTTCTCTACTAATATATATACTTGTACCTTCTGTGCTTCTACCCCATGCATGATCCATTGTTAAATATCTGTGTTCAATTTTCAACATTTAAGCTAACGCTTCCTATTTTCTCTATCATACAACTTATTACTGACATCAAGCGAACGTCACATTTGTTATATTTAAACGTAATTATATCGGGCTAACAATTAACTGCTTTTTGCCAGATTTAATGTTTCTGACTTTTGTGCTTCATGCAAATTGTTAATGCTTAGGTATTTCTTTTTTGTGTTCATCACTTTGTACCACGGTTGTGTGTGTATTTATTCACCCTTCTTCCCCAGAGATTGAAATATTTTTCCAATTTTCAAAATCAAGTTCTTTTAAATGCTTGCCTTAACTTACAAATATTGTTTAGAGTAAGACGTTCATATCTATCATGTTTTTGAAGAGTTTGTTTAATATAAAAAAAAATGAGAGCAACAAATATTCTCAAGATTTTACTTCTAAAATCCCTTTCTTTGTTTTTCTCTCTCTCTGCAGCCACATCTCCCCGTCCAATCTCGCGTGCCGAGGCACAGAGGTCCGTCAGCCGACGTTTGCACCGGGGTGTAGCGCCTGCTGTGGCCAGCGCCGATCCCTCCCGACGGGACATGGGTCGCCTAACAACTCCGTACACAGCTATGAATGGCGGTATGAGCAGCGGAATGAAAGGGGACTTGGGGAGGGACGAAGGGGGCACTCGGACTGCTTCATCAAGATATCTCAGGAAATGATAACAGCCAATTTCTTTTTTGAACTTGCAAAGATTTGGTTGTTATCATCATTACATGAACTAAGTTTTAAAAAATATTAACAGAGGCCACCTCTGAAATGTTGTTGCAATAGTGTGGAATATAAAACGAGATGGCAGAAAGGGAGTTAGCGCCAGGAGATTAGTTTTGCTGAATCAAGTGGCGTTGAGAGACGCAGAAAACGCTCAATTCCTTGAGTGATGGCTGCGGCCGACTGCCTGTTATTTTATGTATGCACACAAAGGGGATACTGCAAAGCACCGGCTTGAAATTGCACTGATTGTACATTGTGCAACGCTTTATCATTCCCAGCCACCCCACGAGGAGAGCGCAGGACTAACGACCTACATTAGGAAGGAAAGCGCCACCAGTGTTTGGGTGCTAGAGCAGATAATTTTTTGTGTCATAAATGTAATACCTTGCTGTTTTATGAGGGTTGTTGCCTTCAACGTGCTACTGGTCTGAATAATTGAGACTTGTAAAAATACGACAGAGACATATATATCTCAAGACCTCAGTGGTTTTTCAGACGTTCTGTACGTATATATTGTTAATTGTGTTACATCTCCCGGAACTGTGTGGAGCACACGGTGCCGTAAACGAGCGTCGATATCATGGGGCCATGAGTATCGGGTCCAATGCCAAAGCACACCATGCTGACCAATAACGGGTTGTAGTATGAAACGTTGGTGCAACATATTGACCAATCACAGGACAGCTTACTACTAATCAAGTTTGTGAATTATGTACCAAAAACCAATCACAGGGTAGCTTATATAACGGTGCAACTAAATGACCTATTGCAGGGATAACCTGTGGAATGGATTGGGCGTATTGGCCAATCACAGCCTTGACCTGTGAAATAGGTGCAGCATGCTGACCAATCACACACATTGCCTGTTGGGTGCGTGCAGTGACATCACAGCTTGTATTCTACTACACTTGCGAAGATGAGACGATAAGTCGGGGACTGAAAAATGGATGAAGATGGAACAAAGACAAGACTGTTAGTAGAACCATCCAAACAGCTCAGTCTCAGCTGCAGCTATTGGCTGTTATTAGTGGTAGTTCTTGGACTACAAGCAAAAATGAGTGTCCAGTTATTGAATGAATGCCACAACAAGGGCCTTCCAATTTAATAACAACTGGATTGTCGGTCTAACAGTATATTATTTAAGATTTAAACGTATATATAATGGCATTCAGCCGGGTTAGACCTATAAACCAGTTAAAGGGTAGTTAAACGGTTGGCCTGTTGAATTCATCAGTGTGGGGACACATATTTTGCACCCAGTCCCCATGGTCCACTTTCAGCGACATGTTATAGTGTGTACGGTGTAAAATGACATCCTTGATCTAATATGCTACATGTACACAAAGCATATTCCTAAAGGTAAGATTCCATTTTGTATCGTATACATTACAAATCGGTCGCAGAGAGGCAGTTGTGATAATAAAAAGTAAAACATCCCCCTTTTATAATGGTATAGTCTACTCACTATGTCCCAAAATCTGGTACCTGTGACATTTTTTGCTTTCAAAGCTCTGGTGATTAAAAATGCTGGCAAAAGAGTTTGTAAAAAAAGACTTCTTGGCCAGGAGCATTAACAATGATTTTGAGTTTGTAATATTGCAAAATTGTAAACGTGCAGTTGGAAGCTCAAGCAGTATCATTTGTTCAAACATTTGCTTCTGTTAAGTTTTAACAATGTAGAACTTGGTGACTGCTGGAAGTAAAAAGTTGAGTGCTAAATAATACCCATCTGTGGGTTATAATATTCAAACTTTTGTGCAAACTTTATAGTATGCTTAAATGAGCGAGTTGTCTCTCAAATGAGTGTTGTAGATCTTTTTAAATGAACATTGGAAACGTTCATAGAAAAATACAACGTACGTGGGCATCCCTGTACGCTCGCATACATTCAATAGTGCTTGCCAGGGATGCACATTATGCAGAGGACGAAATAAACGTAAATGCTGCGGCCAACAGGTGCATGCGATGACCCGTTATTACAAACCCGGACACTTATCGGGGTCATTATGTTCGGAAAACTTAAAAATTGAAAAAGTCCATTACTCCAGAATGATCTTTGGGTATAGTTTTGAGTATCATTCTTTGTACATCACAAGGTCTTGTCCTCAAGCATATTAATCATTCCATGTTTATGGACTTGTACTCAAATCATATTCAGTGGCTTTCACCCTATAAAATGGACTCGGAGCAAATCTTGCATGAATTTTGATTGTGAATGCAAGTGAAATACGACTCTTTTCCAGGGGTGAAAATCTTTGGTAAAGAGTCTTCTTAACCTTATGAGAACTCCCTGCTGATTGGTCGCAATGCAACTTAAAGCAATATTGGCACATTTTTTTTTTTTTTTTTTTTTTTTTGGTCTAACAGTATATTATTTAAGATTTAAACGTATATATAATGGCATTCAGCCGGGTTAGACCTATAAACCAGTTAAAGGGTAGTTAAACGGTTGGCCTGTTGAATTCATCAGTGTGGGGACACATATTTTGCACCCAGTCCCCATGGTCCACTTTCAGCTACATGTTATAATGTGTACGGTGTAAAATGACATCCTTGATCTAATATGCTACATGTACACAAAGCATATTCCTAAAGGTAAGATTCCATTTTGTAATTCGTAATACATTACATAATCGGTCGCAGAGAGGCAGTTGTGATAATAAAACGTAAAACATCCCCCTTTTATAATGGTATAGTCTACTCACTATGTCCCAAAATTTGGTACCTGGTATATTTTTTTGCTTTCTAAGTTCTGGTGATTCAAATGCGGGCAAAGAGTTTTTGTAAAGAAAGACTTTCGTGGCCTAGAGCGTTAACATTGATTTGAGTGTGTAATATTGCAAAATTGTAAACCTGCAGTTGTAATCTCAAGCAGTATCATTTGTTCAAACATTTGCTCCTTAGCTTCTGGTTAGTTTTAACAAATGGTAGAACTTGGTGACTGCTGGAATAAAAGTTTAGAGTGCTAAATAATAACAGTGGATACCAGTGGATAACAGTGGAACATAACACTGGAACACATTTAAAACAGCACCTTCTAACACATCGAGAATCACAATGATGCTTAAAATTGCTACCTTAGCACATAACGTAATACGTAGGAGAAAGGAAGAGCGCATCGCATGTTGACCCGTATTACAAACCCGACACTTTCGGGTGGGGTCTAATGTTCGGAAAACTTTGAATTGAAAGGTCTATTACTCCAGAATGATATTGTGGGTATAGTTTTGAGTATCATTCTTTGTACATCACAAGTCTTTGGTCCTCAAGCATATTAAATCATATTAGTCCTGTACTTAATCTTGTTTGTACCCTATAAAATGGACTCGGAGTCAAGATCTGCATGAATTTAATTGTGAATCCAGTGAAATGGGAACTCTTTTCCAGGGGTGAAAATCTTGGTAAAGAGTCTTCTTAACCTTATGAGTACTCCCTGCTGATTGGTCGAAATGCAACTTAAAGCAATAATTGGCACATTTTTTGAAGATCGCCCCCAATTTTCAAAATTTGATATTTTTTGCACAGTTACTTGTAATTGTCTAGTAAAACTATACCTGCGAACAATAATGCTAAAAATGGCGTATTTATCACAAATAAGCGATTTTTGTATTAGAATTGGGATCCCCGATTGGACCTAACGGCAGAGTGGAAATGCACTTTTAGGTCTTCCATGATGAAAATAGTGCCAACCCTCGAGAAAATACCTCTAAACGTGACTTGCCTGAACTATTAAAACAACTAATGGATGAGCATAGACACGTACATGGCGCTATTTCCTTCCCGGCTATTTCCATTGGGAAGGCCGTTTCCAGCATCCGTGAATTATTATCGGGATCCCCGAAATAATTATTTAGTACAAATTACTCCTTTCGTTTGTGACACCTAGATATTTTCGAGCTTAACCATTCACAGGTATTGGGGCGCTTCTTTCAACAAAATGTGCTCATATTGCTTTAAGGGTTGTTTGGGCCAATCCAATGGTAAGCATGATGGTAATGCTGTGAGCTTGAATCTTTTGTAAGCTGCATTTCAATTTGTTATGAAATGAATATATGAAATAAATTAGCCAATCAGAAGCTGTATGAAGGCAGCTATTGCTTCAGGGGGTTAACATTGTGAAATTGACTCTACTCAGGGAGTTAATTCTCCGAGTGGAACAAAAATGATTTTCAAGAGTATTACGCATTAACTCTCTCGCGCCCAAAACTCACTTTGCTGAGGCTAAAAATGTAACTAAGGTCCAAAAGAGCGTGATGTCATTACTAAACTAATCGAACACTCGTTGGGTACCACATCTCTGCTGCCACAACACCCTCGTGGCTTGCCATCCCTTACTCCAGGGACCTGGTGTGCGGGGCCCTCGGGTTCGATCCCACCCAAGATGTTCCATCTTCTTCAGCTTCTATCCCTTTACCCCTCCCTTTGTCTCATGAGCTAGAGATGGGAAAGGTGTTAGGGTTAAGCAGCATTTTTCCCAAATTGTCTTGTAATCTCTCCAGCATACGTATAAAATGGTTACAAGTTGAAGTAAATTTTGATTGATTGCAATTTTTTTTTAATCACCAGAGCTGCTGGAGACATCTGTCAATTTTACACGGTACACCATGCCTATAAGATGTAGCCATGCTCTTTTCACAACCAAACCACCACTATTTTTCTGTATGTTGTATTTGATGACACTTTATTAATATGTGTGGGTGCACTCACTCTCTATGTTGTTACTTGTGCGATAGTCCAACAAGGAAAAAAAGCAGTATCCGATTTGTTATCCATTGTTTAATAAAACGCTACAGACGTGTTAAATGTGACCGTTTATAGTAGTCACACTTTTTGCGTATCATGAAAATATGTGACAATGTAATATCTGTGAGATTCTAATGATGCGTATATTTTCACCCACAGTTATCGCGGGGTTTGCACTGAGAGTCCGAACAGAGAACCATTTGGGTGAACCTTATGGTAGTCTATATTAGGACCATTTCCCGTTTAATATAACATAGATTTTTGGGCATTTTGATGATATTGCACAAGATTAAGTCTCAAATGTTAAGGTAGTCCCTAAATGTGGATATGTGACCCATCTCCTAAAATCCCCTGCCATTTAATGTCCACCTTTCTCTGTGAAATGTCGTATAATCCCACAGTTTGAAATTTTGTTAGAACTAAAATTTATTCAGGGATGGCCATTTGAAGCAACTTTCTAATGAAACTTTTCACTGAGACAATTCAAAATTCTAAAATGGGCGATTTTTGCTCCACTGATGGGTGGCCATTTTGGATGGACAAAGACGGGGTTTGGGACTACCGAGTTTTGAATCAATATATTGAAGGTATTGATAAGTTTGCAATCTCTCTCTGCCTCAGCGGCTTAGAACAATCTTAAGGTCCGTTCATATACTTCACTGCAGCTCTTCGTCTCCGTGTATTGAATCACTTCTTGTCTGGAACTTAACGCAAGTTTCTGTAGATCCAGGTAAAAATGAATTTAACTTATAGTGGCATGTTTTAAATGAAATAGCTTAATTAAAGGTGCAAACGGAGAATTTCAAATAACCGGTGTACCTACAAAGTGAAAATTCTGATTTTTCACTGTGTAAAAGTTTTCTATCAGAAATATCCCCATCTTGATAGGATTACGTTGATAACTGTTTCCTTTGGTACCGAATTGTGAAATTTTTAATTTCCTCTTAGAGGCAAATACGAAATTCATTCTGTTTTCTATTGAAAGATGAGCATATAAAATTCAAAATCACTCTTTGTTTCATTTTAAGAAAGTTTATTTCTGGTAGCCAAATAAATTGGTAGGAATCTACTACATGTCTAATAATCTATATGAATCACTACATCTCACAGAGAATATGGACGACTTGAAATCTCTTGTTGCACCCTTAAACCCAAGGGGTCGACTATAACAAATTGTAACAAATGCATCCTCAGTGAAACTCAATGTTTGAATGCAAATGAACCTCAGCCCAGGGGAACACTACTGAGCTTGCATACAAGTCTATGATAGATGTACTCTTGTGGTGGCTTTTGGTAAGTCTCATCTACCCTGCTCAAGCATTGTAGAGAGTGAAATGGCCATTACAGTACTGTAGTCCATTACATTGGTCGTGTGAGTGCAGATAGCGTATATGCAAATAGCATGCCTATGTGATACACTTTGTGCTGCCATGTATTACAAAGCACTCAATTATCTTCATTCATTGGCTCTTAACTATTTCAAGATTTTCCTATTTCTTCTCTGATATAACCATGTATTTATGGTTAATTACCCTCACGGGTGACTCATGGGTTTTGAGGTTGTAGGGAACAGTTCGTACTATGTGCGATTCCCCCACGCATCTCCTAGCAGCACA
Organism: Ophioderma brevispina; assembly: GCA_023653785.1. Lineage (NCBI taxonomy): Eukaryota > Metazoa > Echinodermata > Ophiuroidea > Amphilepidida > Ophiodermatidae > Ophioderma > Ophioderma brevispina. The sequence continues at coordinate 37,031 of JAMKCH010027407.1, read as the reverse complement.
AACGATAAAGTAGATTGGGAAACTTATTGAGACGATTTAGGTGTGCAGTGGTGTTATAATTATGGGTGTAATAATCCAGGTTTCAAATGCCAGAAAGGACGAGTGAAATACATATGGTTACTAATAGAATACTTGAAATTAAGATCCCTAAAAAAATGGTCCAAATTTGTATGTAATTATTCAAAAAGAAGATAGATTAGAATTAAATCAAAATGACAATTTGTGGGCGGTTGAAAGGCCCAGCCCATCCCAGAAGGTCCCATTTTTTTATTCTTGGGATAAACAGTACCATGTAATCACATTTTTAAATCTGTCTTATTCTTACTGCAATATGAACTTAGCTGTTACAGGAATACATTTGAGAATAATTGGAATAAATTTACTAGCCATAAAGCTCGGTCACAAAAGGGGTGCCTCGGAGAAGTACAAATTTGCAAAGATATAGTGGTTTACAAAGCGACTTAAAATGAGTAACACAACATTGCTTAAGGCCAACATGAATTTTTCTGAGGATACAATTTCTCAAAATGTGCACTGATAGTTGTTGGACACCTACCGAGAACATTTGATGTTTTATTGGACAAACAATAAAAGGAACAACAAACTATGTTTTTTGAACTTATGCTTCCTGTCCTAAAGGCCTCCCTAATAGCACAGCTTTGGATTTTCTCTCGTGCACAACAGAAATACTAAGATCATGTTTTATACTAAAGACTGCTGTTCGGCTTATTCACTGGTGTTTAATACATTTGTTCCAGCATTCTAAATGCAAAAATCCTGGTTGACAAAAAAATTGGGGGTGCACTTTCCGGAAAATCTGTTTCTCTTGAGCACGCATAGCAAGATTACTCAGCCAGCCGTGTGAGCATGAATAACATTTTAGATGCCATAAGCCAAAAATACGTGGCCAACCTGCTAGGCATGCATTTCATACAACCGTCCTCCTCCCACCCATACAACACACTACACCAGGCATGCAACGCTCACATGCATACGCACACACACACACCTACTCATCTCACATGTAGGTGCTTGGCAATATACACATTCACAGTACAGTACTTTGCTGACTCTTACGATTTACGCCACTGTTTATAAAGCTTGCTGATAACACTAATAATTCATATGCTCATCCCCCGAGGGTACAATTCCTGTGAGCTGTACTGTCTGTATAGCCTCTCTTCATTGAACTGAACTTTGGTGGCCCCCCCCCGGTATCAGAAACTCATACTCACAAAACCTGCGGTACATATTCAAATACTACTGGTGATGAAAGTTTTGAACACTGTCCAAGGGATTGAATGCTGTATAAGGTCATGTTCAAGCATTTCATCCATAGAGCCCCTTTGGCAGGGTAGAGGGGGCATTCATGCCATGTTGCAATAACCCACAGGCAAAACTGCATTAAATGTAGTATCCTCTGAATTACTGAAAACATTTTACGCAATCTCCATAAACGCCTCTGTTGAATTGAATTCTTCTTAAATGATTTGACTTTTTTCAATGTAACTTTCAATCTGCCACTGGGTGTAAGAATCCAAAGATAAGTCTTCAACTGAGATCAAAATAATCTGTTCTCAACAACGCATGTTCATAGTTCCTTCATTTTTTTTGCAGATATGCTCTTAGTTCTCAGTTGCCTAATCAAGTATAGAAGTAAAACTTAAATGCCTAACCCAACATTTTTATAATATACAAAAATGGGGTTATTTTCATTGAAAGGGAAGTGGGTCGTGTAGAAAAGAAAACCAATGAACATTGTTATTGAGGTAATTGTTCAAGTTACAATTTAACACGCAGAGATCATTTCAGTGAGCATTTCATCGTAATTATCATCTTAAATTGCCATTCATCAACCATTGGTCATGGTGTTAATAGATATTTCTGAAGTTTGAGATCGATGTAAATTAACAGTCTTTCCTTTACATTTAGACAATTTGATTCTGATGGCTGGGCCTAGATGGTTTTAAATTGCATCTCATTGTATGCATGTAATTACTATTTCTGTCCTTTAGGGTGATCCATCGCCGTTATAATACGATAAATGTAATAGTAATTGGAATGAAGTATTAAATTATTCAGAAAATATTTAACAACGAAACAACTAATAAAATTTCTTAAATGCTATCTTCTTCATGGCAGGTGGGGTTATCGCCTGTATTTAACTCTGAATCAAGAGCTTGAGATTGTATTTGATCTACATAACTCCACTCATTGTTTCACTGCTGCATGCAGAATTGCATGCATCATCTATTGGTAGCCCAATTAACAAGACTGATTTCTGATTTTAATATTCTACATTTTTTGTTTTTTCCAATTTTGATCAACTCCACTTCACGGTAAATCCAGTCATTAACAAGAAATTTGTCATGCAATTTTTCTCAAAACTTTAATTTGCTACCTGCCCCCACAAAACAGTTTTTCAAGCTCTTACGTTTCGACTTCGCACCATTGCCAAGGTGTGAAAAATAGTACTCTGCCACAATTTGGCTTTTTGCATTTGTGAACATTTCTTGGCGTGAAAATGTTCTTAGAGTTTCATTGAATGCATGGTGACTATCCCAGTGCGTCATCTTTATGGATTGAATCAGGCCAATTTCCAAAAAGACTTTTTCCACTCCCTGTGAAAGATTTCTAGAGTGGACCAAACTAGAGAATGCAGGATATTCAGAGTCTTTGATCAATTGGACAATTAAGGGAAGACTGACCACCAAAATACCAGACAAATGTAACTTCATCTCAGAGTGATCTTAAGGTCCTCTTATTCATGTGCAGTGAAAACTTCCATTTGGTTTTTAGACGATCAAGTGTCTGTCACTGTCACAGAGGGAAAAAGTGCATATTCATAATGGAATACCCAAATTAAATATGGTGTTCCAGGATAGGGACTACATGAATTCAAATCTTGTGCAAGCACATGTAGATAAATTACCCTACCAACATAAGGACTTAATCAATACTGAACTTCAAAAATACTTGGCATAAAAGCGATCCATGTCTAGGGATAACTTGACTATGTCACAGTGCATGCCATAGTACCGTCCGTTTTGTCCTGCACATCACAGTTAAGAATGAGCAGACGACGGGGTCCTTCATTTAATTCAAAATCATTTAACAATTTGCCTGATAAACAGTTGTTCGGGCATGTAGAACCCTTTTTATGGCCTAAAACTAATGGCAGTAAAATTCATGTTTTTTTGCCGTGTGTATTGTAAAAGATGTTCCTCAAGCATTGTTGACCAGAATAATCGTCGTGGGTTTAAAGTCTGTACCTTAATTTATCATTTTACAAATTTAGGGATACTTTTTTGGCAAGTGTTTATTCGTAGTAATCCATTTTAACGCCACAACCAACCCACTATGAGTTACAATATGCTCATCCACCACGGACACAGTCAGTGGGTTGTACTTGTACCATCATTGACGAACTGACCTTGGTGATCTGGTATATTTCATCCCCAAACCCCAGGGGGGTGGTGCTACTACATTGGTATGAAATCTACTGAACTGTGGCAGGAGAATTGAGACTTTACTACTCTAGTGATCTCTGGAAGTTTATGTGAAGTCTTTCCTCAGGGAGATGGGGATTTCCAAATGGAATATTCCATTTGGTTTCACATGCACTGCACATACTCCAGTGCATGGGTTGTCACAATGCAGCACATGAATCATATTGGTTGTCCACACCATGCACTGCATATGGTCATTGCTTGGTGTCATAGGCACTGTATAATGATCAATATATGGTTGTCACATGACTGCCTATGGCCATTTCCAATGGGTGCCACATGCAAGCACGGTTGTGATCATATGTGGTTGTCACATGCACTGCATATGGCCATTGCATGGTTGTCACATGGAATGCATATGGTCTTGCATGGTGTCATATGCACTGTATGTGATCATATTATGGTTGTCAACTCCCTACATAGGCCATTATACATGGTTGTCACGTGCGCATTGATATGTCATTGCATGGTGTATTAACATGCACTGCATAATGATCTATCATGTTTTCACACACACACACTGTCTACGATACGGTCATGCATAGTTTGGCGTCGCTGTACCGCATTTGATCACGCTGATCTATGGCTGCTTCCAGATGATTCATTACCCCATATGGGAGGCATGTACTAAATTCCAGTTGCAACTTCTATAGGGGTAGTGGAATTCATCTTGAATAGCCAATATAATTCAGTGGTTGAAAAACAAAATTGTGAGATGTTTGTCCACTGTCTCTGCCTACTGGGCAAATTTCTAATTTCTTTTGGCAACAGTTGTGAGGGATTAGGTTCTATTCTAACCCTCCCGTCCTTCATTTCCACAGGGATAACTTGTGGTCATGTGATTTTATCTGTTTGTCATATAGCTTTCTATAAACAGTTACAACCTTAGATCTAGGTTTATATGCAGGGGCAGATATATAAGAGACATAATGCCTAACTTCCATGCAAATGTGGAAAGTTAGGCAATATGTCATCTTATGCTTCTGTCATAACCTGAAAATCTAAAAGTCCTAAACGATTACATGGTAAATGTTAAGTTACATGCATTTTAAGTTAAAGATTTTCAAGTTGTATTGAACTGAGAGTACAAGTGCAGGTTAGTGTCATGTGTGAACCCTTTTTGGGACACATCCATTGGACTTACAATGTTTTCTGTTCTCAGCTAGACAATTTGCTACTGATTGGATTCAATTATGATCCGGGTTTCAACTTGTGGTCATGTGTAAACTAAAGGGGATGGTTGAGCTGTGAAAAAGGCAGGTTCCATTTTGAGTTGTCAGAACATAACACTAACTCCAGTTCCCTTTGCCTCACTTCATTGAGTCAGTCCACGAGATTTGATGTTCACCAGGCACTGGCTTAAAGCGTGCTCAAGAAGGTACATTTTGACATGTGCGTAAAAGCGCTCCAGGTTATTACATCACTGCATGGAGATTGAGAAATGGACTATCATTCATATGGCCACTCGCATTCTAATCATGCTCAGTAAATAACTACTAATCTTTCAGGCTCAGCCTCCAGTACTCTGTTTCTCAACAGGAGCCATATTGGGTCTATGGTAACCCCATAAATCATTTTTTTTAAATCCCTGAAGGGCCAATGGTGTGCATTGGGCAACTTGCTCTTTCTCAAACTGTGAAACAACCCCACTGAGGAGTTAGAAAGCCAATACCAACTTTTGAACCCGTGATCTCATTACGTAGTTTTGTTTTCTTAAATTTTATTATGCCTTGTATTTGCATAGCCAGTGTTTCGGAATGATTCAATCAGCTTGTGTGTTGTCTCTATTCTGTTATTACTAATGATGTGGAGTTTGATTGGTGAATTGAACCGGATACATACAGTGTATCCCAAGTCATCTATAGATACACTGTCAGATTACAGAATAAGGATACATGTGTGATATTTTGAAACTGTTCCATAAAGAAGAATGATCAGACTTGCATAAACTTTGTTCCACTTGAATCGGTGATCTAGAATAAAAGATGTGCTTCATCAACCAAGGTAGATTTTCCTGGAATGCAAGCGTGCGAGTGAAAGAAACCTAAATGGTTGGTGCTTTTAATACTGAGTGAATCCTTTTGAATGGATGTTAGAATATTGACTTTAAAATGGTCAATTTTTTTGTTGTTCATTAACTGTATAGTTAGTTAGTTAGGATACCAAAGTTTTAAATCCGGGTTTTTTGTCCCGTTAAGGAGGGTGGCCGGATACACCTCACTGCAATACTGGGGGGCTGTGTGAGGATTTTATTGGAGCACAAAGGATAATTGATTCCGGAATGCCATTCCTGACGTCATCCACAGTTTTCGGCTGTGGGCATAAGCCTTTGGGCAACCAGCCCCACCATGGCAAGGAAGCATAGTGCGGATGGCCGCCATTAGCTCTACAGAGCTGGAACGCCCTTGTAGGTAGATCTTCTTTTCGTTTTCATTCACCAGTTAAACAGCACCTCCTCATCAGGAATCTGATGTGTGGGTTGACGGTTTTTTAGACGGCCGACACCAGGCCCCTGGGGACAGGTAGTCATGGTTACCAGGATACCACTGACCAGTAGCAGGCCCTCAAAGGAAACCTGACATGAACTTATAATCTATTTTTAATATCAAGGAAAAGAAAGACCAAAATAGTAAACCAATTGCTAATGCTTAACATTTGTGATCTTTTAGTGAAGGTGAATATGCAATAAAGGTTAGAAATCTTGGCCAGTTAAATTTTAGCCCCTTGTTTATGGACCATGATTTCCAGTGAAATAGAGCTACAATTTAAAAACTTGAATCAGTTTCTCTTTGTGGAACGATTATAAAAAGGATAACCCCATATTAAAAAAAATTGTTCCATCGAACTTTAAGATTAACAGGAGCCCACCAATTTATGAAGAACGGCTTAATTTCCAAAAGTTAGCTTTAATCTTGGAGTTTCTTTTTAGATGTACAAAGTGCCAATATTTATGATTAAATTTGTACTTGGAAGAATAAAGGTAAGATTTTGGGGACCGGTGTAATCTATTTGATAGCAATTGAAAACCCAGGCAATGACCATGATTTTTACAAGCGGAAGAACGAGGCGGAGACCAAGTTTATTCCACAACAAAAGTACATGGGCATAGGTACCGGTCCCCCCAAATCATACCTTTATTCTCATTCTTAAAAGGATTAAGGAAATTTGAGTAAAGGTAATCTTTAACCTAATTTTGTGAAATATAGCAAAATGTAGTATTACGCTAGCGTAAATAATGTCAATACGCAGCGCATACCAGCTGGGTTCAGTTACCCGGGCATCAGCCAATGATATTGCTTACATTTTCACAGCTGTACAAGAATTTTCTTTAATGACCATTTACTCTTTATGAAATGCACAAAGTACTAGTAATGCATTTTTAAAACACAAAATAGGTCAATTGAAAAACAGTTATGAAAATAGTCAAGGCCTTTTATGACTAAGCTCCTCATAACAAAACAAATCAACATACTTTCCTGCTTCGTTGCTAATCAGATGGTGTATTAAGCCAATCCCACAATGCACCAGTTTTGGGAAATTTCACTTCAACATGGTCATGTGATCCCACAAAAACACTATTCTTAACACATAAAAACCCTGACTTATACACTCATTTTAGCCCACAAGGTGCTTGTACTTTGGGAATTTTTAGCATGATCATGAAATGTCTTGTGGTTCTTAAACTTTTTGAACAATTTTTATCCTTAAGTACTGACATGTATTTAGTACAGAACAGTATAGGCACATTGCATTGCATTCTGGGATTGATTCAAACACCCTCTGGTTGCTAATGCCATTGAATCTAGTTGGAAGGTGCTAAAAGAGTATCCCTATAGAGGTGCAAACAAGGAAGGCTGTTGTTGGGATTCAACATTTAAAGATGGTGTTAATGATGCAGGTCCTTGTGTCACATACTGCATTGGATGCTCTACAGTATGATGAAAAGAGAATGGGAGGTTTGATTGGGAGTGGGAGTAGTATGTACTCTTAAAATTCCCAAAGGAAAAAAAATGACTTGCTACATAAAGCTGTGTTTTCATGTGTGTTTGTGTCTTTATAGTTTGCTGCGATGGAATAGTTTCAATCTTTTAATATATTTTATGTTTTGAATTTTTAAGTTATGCATTCTGGCTATAGTAGTATTTATTGTTTGTTTGCCTAAAAAGCCCATGTTGTTTGTCCCAGTTAATATAGTTTTCAAGGTAAAACTGTGCCAAAGGTTGCTTTGACAAAGTGTCCAAGACACTAAGGGAATTTCAAAGGTGATGAATAATATTAGTGGAGATAATGGATAACCCTGTAGTGCACCACCCAATATATATAAAGCATAACAGTTCTCGGGTACACAGTTCTTTATGTACTAATGGCATGCTAGCCATCAACCAAGTTTGATATGAGTTTGAACACAGTTCTTAGGTGCAGAGTTCTTAATGTATTTTGCAAGTAAATGGCAGGCTAGCCTTCAACCAAAGTTGATGTGAGTGTAAAGTAGGCCATGCATATCAAGTGAGCGTGCTTATAAACATGACTGCACCTAAAAATGGATTTTAGGATACTGTAAAAGTGATAATTTTCGTGTGTGTAATTTTTCGCATTTCAGCGATTTTTAACATTTTTGCTTGTTTTTAAATTCGCTCTTTTCAGCTATCCTACATCGACCTACACACAAAATAAACTTTTCGCGGGTTTTTAATTTCGCGCTAGCTCAGAAGCACGCAAAAAGCGCGAAAATTTCCACTTTTACAGTACTCAATACAGTGCAGATGCCTCAGTAGTCTGCTTGCAAACACAGTGCATGGTTATTTCTCCATGTAATATTGCACAGAACTAGTCTAGTATCAAGACTTCAATGAGGCATTGATTATAGAGCTTGATTTCATCGGGCATATAATCCCTTAATAAAGTCTTCACACTAGACTAGGTTCATGCGATGGGAATGGTGATGTATTCCCTGAAATTTTCCCTGTCCCACCAACTGAAATTAAGGGCCCATAGGACACACATAAAATGTAGGTGCCCATCCCTAAACTTTGATGGCTTTGCTGCCATTATGATGGCACGGAAATAAATTGCACACAAGGAATTGAAATTGCATTTGGTTGCAAGTTAAGTTGGCTCGCAAATTATTAAGTTAACAGCCAATGTTGTGGCATGGACTTGTAGCTCAATATTGGCAAAACTGATAAGAAGGGGATGTTAATCTCTGACAGCACATTTATAGTAAGAGGTAATGGTGATCCAATGGAGAGGAACTTGCACCAAACAGGATTGTTAAGGTGATACAAAAGGATACTTGAAAAATATGACAGTAGCAAGTTACCAGATTTTTGGCCGACCTTCCCCTGACTGGTACTAGTTGCTGGGGATACAGGGCAGAGCAGAAACACGTATAAAGCAAAGTACTGGACCAAGTATTGGAGTACTTTGTTCCAGTATTCTTACTTGGTACTTGGCTGGTATCATCTGAACTACTCCATGTAGAGAAGCTAACAAGAGGTTGGGAGAGTGACTAAATTAACTGCATTATTCTACGTCTTTTGCACGTTTTTTGTTTTCACTTGGTTGGGAGCCTGTCTCCGACAATGACCTTGGATATCCGTTTGTACGATGGTTTAGGCGCAAAAAGGCCCCATCTGCAATAGCTGCCCATGTTTTAGATATGGCAGGTATGACAAATGGAGCTATTGCAGATGGGGCCTGATGTTCGATCTCTTTTCCCAGCAAGGTTTCTGTTCGGGCATTTCAGGAAATTACTGAGAACATAAACTGCAACATGAAATGTTTATGGCCATTTAACCGGCTGATGAATGAAAGCATTTCAGTGAAAAATAGGTAATTCATTTCTCCGCGTTGATTTATGAGGAATTGTTTAAGATACACGGCATCCATTAAACTGTGCTACTGATGTCAGATGCATTGATTGATGTAATGACTAAATTTCCATGCAAGAAGCAAGATTGGAAAGTTAGGCAATATGTCTCTTATGCAGAAATGCAAAGGTTGAACTATATTCCATGCTGATGACTTGACCCTGAGAAAAGAAATTTTTTGTCACAACTTGCTACATCATAGATAGACGAGAAAGAAATGTTTTAGCTCTGGAATATGAGGCCACTATCACTAGAATCTGAGGAAAAGTCTTCTTAAACATGCAAGGTTTTGATATTACTGGAAGTCCAGGTCTTATATCAGTGGTATGTGATATTGTATTGGGGTCTTTGGTACTTCCTCAGAGGTTTGGTATTTTGTCAAAAATCTGTGGGGCGAAAATATTCTGGTACGCCTAAGGCCTTTTAATCTTTCAAACACTTTTGGAACAACAGCTGTTTACCAGAAATTAATGTGAATCTGGTCAACCTGGCCCCATAATTCCCAGTGTGCGTTACTACCTACCAAATGAGACAACTAGTTCAACTAAAATCAATAGTCTTACAGAACTAAAGAGCTATTAACACTACGCTTAGTTGCAACTATTGGAAAATAAACCTAGACCAACAATACGCATACTGCCAATTAGAGGGCCAGGTTAACTTATTGGCTAAAGTAATCACCTTACAGTGACTTTATTCGGTTCGACGTGTGTGAGGGATAAACAATATTGTTACAGTGTTTGGATGTACGGTGTATGATCAATGCTTAGGTTTTATTTGAAAGCGGATTGCTGGCTAAAGATATTCATGAATATGAGTTTTTTATTTGAGAGAGGGGTGTACAGCCAAGGACACCCCACGATTGATGTATTCGATTTATCCAAGAAAGGTAATGAAAAGCTGCCCTCTGGGGGTTAGTTAGACGACCTGTGTAACTTACTACAGGGTGACCAAAAATGTAATACCCCTGTCAATGTATTGCATGGGTTCATTTTTGGGTCACCCATACCTTGGACTTAAAGGATCACCAGTGCAATTAGAACTTCATATCAGTGTTCACAAATGCAAAATCTCAGCCCAGGAGCCAAATTGTCATGACCCAATAAACACTGTATGTATTGATACAATTTTTATACTAGGGCTTGAGCTGTGGCCCCTCAGAGACGTTCATGGTGCTGTGTTTACACAGTAAAATTCCATGGCCTTTTATGTAACTCCGTGTCTGTGTATGTGTTATGATCTATTTTGTATACAAAAAATTATTAAATAACATGACCATTTGTTTGTTCTTTATTAAAAAAATAAATAATTGTCGCTGTTGGTATATGAAGATAGGGGTTTTTTTTCCTTTCCCCGGGGATTGATACAATTTTAAAGGTGTCTGTGATGAAAATATATTTGAGCCCAGTGTTATGTCTGTGGGGGGCAATGTTGGCCATTTTTGTCAATGCATATTGATTAGTGTCCCTTGGGGGAAAAAATACCTCTATGAACAGGGCAGTATCTTGGCAGGAACATGGGATCTAACACTTTTGTATGTATGGCTATCAAGTTGCCACTAAAATGTTCATTGACGACGTCAGTTGGGTATTCTGTAAAACTGACCATGTGTTAGCTAGTTTAGTAGCAGATATGAATGTCCTTTGTTTTACAAGGTTATGCATCCTAGGATTTCTCTTGCTGACCAGCCCAGTTTTCAAAGGAGGGTATTTGAGGAGACCTTGTGAGATATGCAAAGAATAATGCATATGTGTACCCTCCTAATTTTTGGCCATTGCTCGATAGAGAGAACTACTGTAGTGATGTAATCTTTGTGAAGTCAGTTGATATGACAAATATTATGAAAGAAATAAAAATTGTACATAAATTAAGATTGGGGGGGGCTTTTGTGATGTTTTATTTTTAACTCCTTAGTTGCACTTCAGGTAGGTCAAGTATTAAACTTTATGGTTCTGTGTAGTCGTAGTTTGCAACTCGAAGAATTCGCAATTCTGAAATGAAAAGATGGGGGTTGAAATCCGATCTCACAGTGATAATAAGATTGGTCACCATCTCTACAAACCTCGACAATACAGAGACAGGACATGGTGATGCCATCGCAGAGATCAGCCACTTAGTCGGCAATTCAGGATTTTCAGCCATAAATACAAAACATTCCAGAAATATATCCAGACATGTATTTTATTTTTTTGATCTATAGATACCTGAGGGCATGGTGTGGTCAGACTGGCAGAAAGACGAAGAAAAATAAAGGCTCTATCAGTGATTGCTAAATAAGAAAATAAAAAAAAATTCATCAGATTTTTGGATGTCTGTAATGAGTATTAGTCTAGCAGAATTTCATGGGTTCCCCATGCCACCCCCAATTAAAACTTAAATTCTAAATTTTTAGGATCCTATGACATCTATTGAAGAATTCTGATGTTACCAAAATTTGTCCCACGAGGGGTCCGTTTGGAGGGCCCATCGTGAATCTAAAGAGATCAGTTATCGAAAGTGGTTCAATTTAGTGAAAGCTGTCTCAAAATGATTCGTCCATCGTAAGGAATCAGAAAATTAATTTGGCAATTTGCGATGTATAGTACGGATATGGTGAAATGTGATAAAGGTCATTGAACTTTTGATTGGTCAGTGTACGGGGTGCAAATTGTCAAAATGCTTCAATCTTGACCAAATTGGCTATCAAATTGTTGGTAAGAGCATGGGCAATCTGGAAATGTACAGTTCACGATTCTGATCTTTGGTTGGGGGATTATTAGGAAAGAGACGATAGTAGACCCCTAATTCCTAAAAAAAACACAATTACAAACTTGATAAGAGGTAACTTAACCTTGAATTTACATCCTAGTAGTTGCAAAAAAACTATACGTTTCTGGATGTGCTCATGCTCATAGCTACAAGGTGATACCAAATTTGTCAAGAATCCAGGCAGTTTAAAAGTTTGGCCCCCTGTTCAATGACGAATCACAAGTGGAATGACCTTTATCACATTTTCAACCATATATCGGTAACTAAAATCACAAGTATGCCAAAGTACATATTCTCTGATTCCGTATGATGACACTCCGCATCATTTGAGATAACTTTCAACTCAATTGAACCACGTTTTAATATGGGACTGAAATCGCTTTAAGTCCAAGATGGCACCGTACAGACCCTGTGGGGACAATATTTTTGAATTTTTTTTTCAAACCGCTTGGGTGCGTTGGCTTATCTCCAGGGAAAAAGTAATAAATATTCAATATTTGATTTTGATACATCAAAATTTCTGTCCTAAGATTCATAGAGATCTAAAAATGATGTTAGAATTTAGTTTAAGGGGGTGCATGAGAACCCATGTGAAATCTGCTAGACTATAAGGTATCCTAAAACACCCTGCAAGTTGATACGACTTGAGCAACCTAATATGGATAACATTGGATATTTCAGTCATTTACTGTCCGTTCGGGATATTACTACACACAATTGAATGGCGATACGTATCTTCGAACACTCGTTTTCTGATTCCCATTTCTGTATGAAAAAATGTTCAGTTGCAAAAAATAACCTTACGAGAATTTATCTTCATTTTTAGCCATTCTTGCAAATTTCAATATTTTTGTCTCTTCGGGGAGAATCACATGGATAGGTGCTTTAATCCAGTCTACAGACTAAAAAAAGGTCAATGATTTCTTACGTGGCACATGTTGAGGTTCTATCCTTTTGGACACGGTTATGAATATTTAAAGAGATCATTTGCCAATTATTTTCAATTATGAATGTGTGATTACAAAACACGATTGGGGGACCATCTAATTAAAGCGCCTGCGTAGATTCGTTTTGAATTTCTGAGATCAACTGTTGCATCTAAAACCAAGTTTTAGTATACAATTTATAGAGGGGTCTTATACCCTAAACTCCTCATAAAAAAATAATTCCCTAGAACCTGCATCAGATCTACGTAAAATTGTGCTTGCATTGGTTCAAATTTTAGGGATTTTCAGATATGGACTGCTGATATGGCAGGGAACTACCAATCTGCCACGAATTCTGTAACCAAAGAGACCAGTACACTGATTGGATTAAAATACAATCCGATTTGAGTTACCACCGTTTTCTAGGGGAGGGTTATGCCATCAAAATCTAGGGATGTGGCGGTGAGTGCAAACATTTTAGAAATTAAGTGATTATAATATAAAACTAATACATAATTTTTAATGAAAAAATTGGCCATGACCGAGGAGAAGTCCAAAGCACAAAATATTTGGTAAAACCTTGGTCTGATGGAAACGAGGTATGTTACTTGAATAATGACAGACAAAGAGTATCTTAGGATGGCTTGGGGGCATGTAAGTCATTTGGACAATTAGCCAGTTGACATCATACACTCTGCGTATTTACGCATATACAGCAGGAAATCAGTGAACCGATAACAAAATATGTGCTGCAGCGCGAGTGGAATTGAAATTCCAGTTACACACTCCGCGTACTGGTAAGTTGCTTTCGAAACGCGTGCGCGCCGCGCAGGACTGATTTATTTTCTAGTGGGATAATTTTTTTTTTTATCCCATAGAGAAATTAATATTTTAAAACTACTGTTTATTCCCCTAATTAAGGCAAATTATATATTGGTTCTTGCTGGCTGCTGTCGTGTAGATTAGGTTAATAACTGCACATTTAACTTGCTTCGAAAAAATGGGACAAATTAAATGCACTTCTTGCCGCTGAATTTTTGCTTGTCATGCACGCGCTCCTGCGGAGCTCGTGCATATAGAAGACGCATCAAAATCTCAGCACGTTTGCATTGATTTTTGTCCCATGGGGTACACTGCTAAAACCTTGTCCAATTGTGGTAGGATGATATGGATCTTGGTGGGTTCGTGGTCCCCATTCAGTGCCCGAAAAATTATATCATTTCACACGGTCTCGGGTCTCCAAGAATCAAATCAATCACACGGTTTTATGGTCATGAAACCTGGTGGATGTAGCAGGAGCACATATAAAATCTGCCCGCCGTGGAAATGCAACACTGTCTATAGTTCTATAAAACCTAGAATATGAGCGTAATTTGTGTAGTTTTGTGGCGGATATTTTGTCAAGACGATGCTTTTATTGTTATCATTCATGGCGTTTTTTTTTCTTTTTTCTATTAACTTAGATTTTAGATATGGGAACCACCGTGATTGATGAACACCGATTCCTGGTGGCACTCAGGAGTACTGTCTGTTCAATTAACTTAGATGTCCGGATTTTAATTATTATTTCCAAAAATATATGATTCTTCGAAAAATATCATGAACGAAAAGTGGGATTCAGGCATTGGACCCAACAAGATCATTGGGTCCAAGTTGAAAACATATTTCTTCTTTGGATTTTTATCAATTTACACTTATTTTGAAAGACTTGGCAAACGAAACAAAAAAAACAACGGGTCCAGGTAAAATATGTGACTTTTGACTTTTGACTTTTATGGCAGACCCATTAACGAACTAGGGGCGATTCCAACGGCATGTTACGCACACACTATTGGATTCGCTGGACTTGATTTGATTTCAGGTGTTTTCGCGGCATTAATGCATGGGCATATAAATGAAAGCAAGGTCTGACTGTTGTATTCAATGGTTACGAACAAAAAAGAGATACCATAGCTCTCCTGTAATTCCATCCATTCAAGTTAATATGTTTGGGATACCTGTTTGTAAATTCAATAGCGATGTTGCGGCTCCCGTCCCACGGTACTCTCATAGGTATTTCAAGTTATAAATAGCTTATTTTCAAGTAGCTGCGCTGCCGCCTCAAAAAGAAGCCTATGTATGAGTACCGTACGAAGGGAGCCGCAACATCGCTACTGCAAAATAAACACGGTTAGGATTGATCCTGTGAACAAAGTTGGAGTATTAATTTTATACCAGTCAAATGTGGCGGACAATAGGCCCTGATCGTGGATCATCCTCCCGACGACAACTTTTACCACCTACTAAGTGGAGTCAGTGGAACATTCCACAAAACGCATTGACTGTTTCAAACAATCCTGGCCAAATAAGACATCAGTGACTGATACCGTGCACACGGTCACTGAAAAAAATGTAAATTCTGCCAGCCTACGCCTGCGTGAGTATAACCCGCTTGCGGGTGTTTACGCAGTAAAGAACCAGAACCAGAACCATTGAATTATGGTACCAAACTTTATTCGCTCATTTTCAAAACGAGGGTAAAATACCCAAGTTCCAAAGATTTGAAGGTTTAAAATGTCCATTCTTTGTCCATGTAAAATGTCTGGTCCAATTCACCTAAACAACTTTCTTTCGTTGGATTATATTTTGAAAACGTAATTTTGGGAAATAATAAAAAACCTGGACATCTAAGTAATTGAACAGAAATGGAAAAACGGGTGGTAATTCACAGCTGTTGACCCTATGCAAATCATCTCTTTTATGTTTAGAGCAATTTTAAGCAATGGCGACAACAATTTTGACACATGATATAAGTAGGGACAGCAAAGCTATTACCACCGCAAAATCAGAAAAGTATTGCGGGAATCTTGCATATAGGCCTTCAAAGGTCATATTTATATGGATAGCGCCCTCATATGCCTATTTCCATAGAAGACGTGTAAAATTAGATTTTTATGAAAAATATATTTGCCCGCAATGAAACTTCATAAAAAGTACACAGACTGTAGATTGGTGGATAAATACTCAAATTAGTTGTCAAAGTGTGTCGCCCGTGATATTTTTATCCGGTCGCGTAGCGACAGTATATTATTTTACTAGGGCCATTTTGGGGCCGTTTTTTGTTGCGGAGTACCTAAAATGTCGGCCGATTTCGGCGGTGAAATGGTACGTGCAAATTACTGTCGTGCTGGTGTTTGCACCTAGAAATTGTTCGTTTGTATTCTTTAGCTTGAAGTTTTTGAGCGTAAAAACAACGGTGTTTTTGTAAAATTTGTTTGCTTTTATTTAAATGGAAAGTTTGGGTTTGTTACTGGATTTTGAAGTAGTACGAGATCAGCTATCACTGCTTTAAGCAGTATCGAAACTGCCGCTTTCTAGAGTGCGGATTTGTTTCAAATCACGTATAGTGTAGTGGAAAAATAAATGTTGCTGCCAAAAAAGGAAAATTTAGTGATGGTTGTTTCCCATCGGGCGCGATTTGTAAGCAGGTTAGTTGGAGTAAGTACACTGTGTATATTAGCGGGTAGTCCAGGTTGCTCGACTAGACAACTCCATTGGCTTGTGGTCGTGTCACGGGCTATGAGCTGGCGAGCTAAATAGCGGGGGTTACCTGGAAGAGCTTTTGACGAAATTAACCAATGATACTTGGTACTTGGTGTAAAAAAACTCCAAGGATTCTCCATAAGGGAATTTTACTGGAGGTGGGTGGTCACAGAAAGTACTAGGGGTAATATGTACTTCAATGCGGTTCTGTTTTTTTTTTTTTTTCTTTGTTGATCAATGTTTTGTTGAGTTAAACAGTTCCAGTCTTTTATGGTTGTGGGAAAAAGAGGTGCGCGAGTGGTCAGATTGGTGGTGTAGATTTTGAGTTGTGGTTATTGTCATCTTCTTGCCCTGTCGGTCTTGGGTGGAATGTAGTTATTGGAGATTGTCAAGTCATTTCAGTGGATTATAGGGGAGACAAACGGTGAATTTTTCTGAGTTCTTGTAGACTTAGCCAGACGAGGGTGGATAGCATTTCGGTAACACTAGCTTCACGGGTGAATCCCAGTAGTGAATCGGGCTGCTCTCCTTTGACTTTTTCAAGGATGTATGTCCTTTGTTGGTAAGGATCCCAGGACGCTATTCCATATTCGGTGGGTCTACAAGAGTCTGGTAGAGCCTTTCTTTGATATTAATAGATGCATTATGGAAGTTTCTCTGGATGAACCAAAGGATTTTAGAGCTTTTGATGCAGCATATTGGGCTTTGCTTGTTATTTGTAGAAATTTTTATGTTTGGGTGTAACAGAGATGTTTTTTTTCGCATATGACATCACAAAAGTATCATATAGGCTTAAGCATACAAAAGAA
Organism: Ophioderma brevispina; assembly: GCA_023653785.1. Lineage (NCBI taxonomy): Eukaryota > Metazoa > Echinodermata > Ophiuroidea > Amphilepidida > Ophiodermatidae > Ophioderma > Ophioderma brevispina. The sequence continues at coordinate 19,647 of JAMKCH010027407.1, read as the reverse complement.
ATTAACACAAATAAAAATGAATAAAAATAGCAAATGAAAATGAAATAAAGAAAAAATCAGTACAAATTAAAAAATAAAAAAAAACGAAAAATAATAATAAAAAGATGAGAATATAAACAATAATTTAAAAATAAAACCAAATAACATCCGTGTTACAATAGTCTTATAATATCATTAAAATGTTAAAATAGTAAAAAAGAAGATAATAATCATAAAAAATATAATAACAGACATTTATATAGCGCCTCCCCAAAAAGGATAGAAATATAAAAGAATAAAAAAAAGGAACCAAATAAATGTTTTTAAAAATCAGTAAAATAAATGGTAAGGAAAACGGACCAAATAATAAAAAATAAAAGCCAAAATGGTAAGAAAATAAAATAAAAGGGGGGATAATAAAAAATATTTAAAAATTAATAAAATTCAAAGCCGTTTCTACACAACAAATATTAATAATATAATCGGTAAAATGAAATAAACTTAAATAATTAACAATTAGCATATTTTTACACCCAAAAAGTATTCTTAAAAAAAACAATAAAAAACCAATATACAATTAAAAACCAAATTTGAATAAATATAATCAGAAATAAAAATATAATAGAAAGAAAATCAACACTAAATTATAATAAAGGAAATTGTGACATATAAAAAATTTGAAATTAACAAATAAAGATGACTAAATAGGTACAATAAAAACTAAGAATAAATAAGAAAGGAACCCATATTACAATTACATAAAAAACAAAATAAAACACTATGAATAAAATATATACATTATTTTAAGTAAAAATCAAAAGAAACAAACGAAAGGAATGTTCGCGAATAAAATTGCATTATTGTAAACCTGTGGCGTCATATTCCAAGCAAATTGTCAAGAAAACTTACAGATTCAATTCTGGACATCCTTTAACCTTACCCATTACAAACTTGATGGTCTATAATATTCAGACCAAACTAGAGACTACCACCAACAGCTACAACAGCACCACGGTAGAATTATCTTACCATCACAGGATTTTTTTCCAAGGACACGCATCTGAACACCCCGACCAGCTATATGGGTTCGCTCAGTCACTTGGAGATTTTCGGAGTCGCCTGAAGCATCTCACACTCCGATAGCTTTAGCCACTACAGACCTTCCTTTTACGTGCACCAGTCTTTCTTCCTGCACCACTTGTTGATTTCTGTTCCTGTGACCAAGCACCCTTTTGCACCTAGAACAACAATTCCCTCTAATACCTGAGTGATGTAATGATTGGAAGATACATAAGATAATGCAGTTCTAACAGTCCAACCGAAAAAAAACTTCGCAAGTCCTGAATATGCAGCCACGGGAATTACAATTCATATTTGACATCAATTCAAACAATCTACAACAATTGCAGGAAAAACGTCTGCTTCAGTCAAAATTACAATTCCAGCCAACCTCGTTAACAAATGGCTAGAGCGACCGATAAGGGTCTGAACAGAAGCATCACAACCACCGACCAACCTGAACCACTGGCAACACACACTTTACCAGCCTCCCCCGCCCTAACCAGTCCCCAAATAACCAGTAAAACCTGAAACCTAGAAAAGCTGAGAACCGTGAATTCTAGTTGTTTTGTTTTCGTTTGTTTCATAATAATGAGACTTTCCAACAGCTTTGAATTGTCCGCCGAACGAAGTGGGGAGGGGACTATAAAAGGGCTCCATCGATGTATGTCTGTGTGTCGTTATGTCCGTGATAAAATGTTAACCCTGGCATTTGGGCATATCTTTTTTCGGGATGAGCTTAGTAAATTGTAGGAGGGGAACCCCCTATCCAGGTAATTCATGGTTGTCAGGGGGTAGGGGGAAAAAGGTCAATATTGCACAGAAAATGTCTACATTTGGCCATATGGTAACAATTTGTCTGGAGTTCCGTAAGGGCACGATGATGTAACTTGGTGGAAAGAAGCGGGTGATGAGTTATCGACCTATTAGATTTTGGGTGTAAAATATGCTAATTAAGCTATCTAATGCCATAATTTAATGAAATGTTCCCGCAAGGCTTGTGTACAAGTTTTCTAGAGTTCCGTAAGGGTGGAAGGAAGCGCTGAGGAGTCTGCGACCTGATTGATTTTGGACGGTAGTTCGGGCAAATAAATATGCACAATGAGCTAATTGATATGAAAAAAATAAAAAACTTAAAAAAAGCAAAAAATAAAAAAGGTAATAAACATATTAGTACCTGTGTTTTCATTGAAAGTTATTTTTTTAGTTCTGGTTGTTTGCACGTGGGTCATTCTTTTGGTTGCCAGACTGTTTACATTTCTTGGAAAATGTGAAAATACGTAAAATTCAGGTTCACCCCTTCCGGACCTCGTACGGTGTCCCAAATATATTTTTTTTCTAAATAGGGTTGCAAAAATTGAATAAATTATCATATTTTACTAGATGTAGGAATTTTAAGGATTTTTGCATGATAATTTTAAGATCTCGAGTCATTTTACTACAAGCAACATTTACTGTACAAAGGCCAGTGCCCTGTGCTCTGCAAAAATAGAGGGGGCGCTCCCTACATCCGCCCTGCCCCAGCTGGCTTCCAATTCGTCCCACCCCCCCCGGATTTTGGGCTATCCATGACATTGTCTAAATAAATCAAATCAAAGAGAGATTAGCATTAGATGATTATCTATACATGCGACAAAAAACACATAAACACTATGAATACACTATATACTTATAAATTAAAATCCAAATAAACAAACAACGTCCATTGTTCTCGAATGAAATTGCATTATTGTAACCTTTGGCGTCAATATTCCAGCAATTGTCAAGAAAACTTGCAGCTTCAATTCTGGACATCCCTGTTCACCTTACAAACCTTGCATGTGTCTATATCAGACCAAACTAGAGTCTACCACCAACAGCTACAACATCACCACTGTGAATTCTCTTACCATCACAGATTTTTTTTCCAGTGACATCTGCATCTGGAACACCCCTACCAGCTATACTGGGTTCAGCTCAGTCAATGGAGAGTTTCCGGAGTCGCCTGAAGCCACCCACACTCCGCTAGCTAGCCACACAGACTTCTTTTTACGTGCACCAGTCCTTTCTTCCTGCCCAACTTTGTTGATCTCTGTTCTGTGACCAAGCACCATTTTTCACCTAGAACACAATCTCTACTACTGAGTGTGTCATGATTGGAAGATAGATAAGATAGATGCAGTCAACGTCACCTACAACTTGCAAGTCGCCTGAATATGCATCCACGGAATTACAATCATATTTATGACATCAATCAAACAATCTAAACAACTTGCAGAAAACGTCTGCTTCAATTCAACATACAATTCCAGCCACCTCGTTTACACATGGCTCAGAGCGCCCGATAAGGTTCTTAACAGAAGCATCACAATCACCGCCAACATGAACCCAATGGCAACCCACAATTTACCCGCCTCCCCCGCCTTAACCAGTCCCCAAATAACCAAAAACCCCTGAAACCTAGAAAGCTGAAAACCGGGAAATTCTAGTTTGTTTTGTTTTTCGTTTTGTCATAATAATTGACTTCAACAGCTTTGAATTGTCCCCGCTCGAACAACGTTTGGGAGGGGACTATAAAATGGGCTCCATCTGTATGTTGTCTGTGTTTCTGTAATGTCCGTGATAAAAATGTTAACCCTGGGAACATTTGGGCATATCTTTTTTCTGGATAGCTTTAGTATATTTTAGGAGGGGATACCCCCTACCACCATGTAATTCATGGTCTGTCAGGGGGTAGGGGGAAAAGGTCAATATTGCACAGAAAATGTCTACATTTGGGCCATATTGTGTGTCAATTTGTCGGGAGTTTCCGTAGGGCAACGATGAATGTAATTTGGTGGAAAAAGTGGGTTGATGAGTTATCGACCTGATTAGATTTTGGGTGTAATATGCTAATTAAAGTATCTAATTTGCATATTAATGAAAATTTTCCCGCAAGGCTTGTGTACATAGTTTTTCTAGAGTTCCGTAAGTGGAAGGAAGGCGGTCTGAGGAGTTTGTCCTGATTATATTTTGGACGTAATTTCGGGCAAATTAAATATGCAAATGAGCTAATTGATATGCAAAAATCAGCGTAATTGCTAGGTGGGGGAGCAAAGAATACCACAAAGGTAATAACATATGTAGTACCTGTGTTTTCATTGAAAGGTTTATTTTTTTATGTTCTGTTGGTGCCGTGGGTCATCTTTTGTGTTGCCAGCCCCGTTACATTTCTTTGAAAATGTAACATCCTAAAATTCAGTGTTTTCCACCCGCCGTCCGGACCTCGTAGGGGTCCCAAATTATTTTTTTTTTTTCTAAATCGGGTTGCCAACTTGAATAAATTATCATATTTTACTAGATTAGTGAATTTAGGGATTTTTGCATGATAAATTTAAGATCTCGAGTCATTTTACTACAAGCAACCATTTTCCTGGTACAAGGCCGCCATGCCATGTGCTCTGAAAAATATAGGGCCCTCCCTACCTCCGCCCTGCCCCCTGGCTATCCCAATTTCATCCCAGGATTTCTTGGCTATCCATGAACTTGTTCTAAATAACTCAAATCAAAAGAGAGCTTAGCCCTTTTAGATGATTAGTATACATTCTAAAAAATGACCCGTGTAAAAAAGGGTGCTCTCTCAGGAAATCGGTCGGTTAAGGTGTTTCATGATCCCACTAGATGTGCACGGGACAAGGTTATTTGCAAAATTTCATTTGTTTCTGACGGTGCGGTATATTGTTATAAGCAAATGTTTGTATCATTGTGCCCCATAGCCACGTTGTAATTCTGTTCCGGACAGAAAATAAATACTTACGAATTTCTTCCAGAGTTGGGTTTAAACCTCATCCATCTCCTGTTCCGCAGTTGGTCTACAAATGTTTGCATCCACTTTTTTTTTGCAATTGCCACTTATTTACATTGCTTCTGTATGGTGAGAGCAGTGGTGGGGGAGGGGCAGACACACCCCAAATTCCAAACAACCCCAAACCCCTAAAAATGGCTCAAAAAGGCCCCAAAAAAATCAATTTTGCGAGCAGAGCGACGTAAAAATGGGGGGTCTTATGCTATTTTGTCAAAAAAAGTTAACATTTAGGTAAAAAAGGTCCGCTTTTGACAATTTGCCCCATCACCTTTGGGGGAAGAGGCGAATTGGGGGAAAAAGGTCTCCTTTGGAAAAAAAATTGCCCCTCCCCTAAAAAAATCCTAGTTATGGGCCTGGACAATAATTATTTAAAGTGGATCATATCAAGCTTACCGAGGCATACAGTAGTTTTATACATCAAGGGTGTAATATATCCTGCATTACCCAAGGTTTGAAACTTCCTGATTACAAGCCCCAGGTCAAAATCAAGACAGGGACTTTAAAGGTGCACGAGAGTATTCAAATAACAGGTGTCATGAAAAAAATGTGAAAATTCTGATTTTGTCCTGGTGTACGCTATATATCAAAAATATCCCCATCTGTACGGATAAAGCTGAGAACTCTTTCTTTCGGTACAAAAATAGTGAAATTTCGAATTTCGTATAGGAGCAAATACAAAATTCAGCCTATGTTTTCTATTGAAATATAAGCATGTACAAATTGCCTTTTGTTTCATTTCAAGTTATTTCTGTAGTCAAGTAAAAGGTAGGGAATCTTTTGAGCCATCTCATCTATATGAAAGTTCATACATATCACAGAAAAATATGGATGGCTGAAATCTCTCGTGCACCTTTTATAACAACACAATACGACTTAATATAAACATCAATAGACTAACATGTCTAACTATCATTAGGCATGTTTAACCAAATAAGAAAGTGCATAAATGGCGAGTGTAATTCGTTGATGTCCACTGGTCAATGGCAAAAATCAAACAGGAAGTGGTAAAGAGGTAGATGTCATGCGGCAAAATAAAGCCGCTAGTGTGAAATGCATTTTGCAAATTTCCAAAAAACAGGAAATATATCACAGGAATTCAACTGATAGAGCATTCCGACATTTGGGGGAAGGCGCCCTAATTTTTCAAGGTGAAATTGTGCATGTCTGACTGCCCAATTAACACAACTAAAGGTAAACATCCTTTATGTGAAACGAGCGATTTTCAGATCTATGGATCCAGATCATTAAATGGTGCTTGTTCGATTTATGTGTATTGTGTTCTTCTACTTGATATGAGAGCCTAAGCACTTGCACATACCAACAATCAAGTACCGTGGGAAACAAAACTTGACCGTTTTGATGGTAGACGCACATAATGCATGTTGCAAAGCCCTATTCAATCTGTTTGCTAATATTGATGGTTAACCCCTAAAAACGGCGTTTTTTTTATATCTTGAGAATGAAATGGATTTGAGGGCTCAAATTTTCAGGACGACAATGAGAAAAACACGGCCTTTCATCTGATATCAAAATCGACTACTCCAGGGTTAAATCAGGGGGGTCCCAAAGACGTCGGAACCGCACCTTTAAAATGGCAGACTCATCTCGACATAGCCTTGTTCACAAGCTCTCTTACCCACTTCCATTCATGGTTCCACCCACTTAAAACAAATAAAGTCACAGATCATATTAGGCAAAAATAGCACTAGCAATACCAATGACGAGAATTCATTCTAATCAAGCAACCTAATTTGAGGTCTCCAATTGTTGCAGGCATATGTTCCATGCTCCCACTTGCAAGTTCATAAGTTAAACTCCGGCAGAGCGCCTTGTTCATCGGCAGGCTTTTTCTTCTTTCACAAGATTTGATAGTTTTTTTTTATATAGGGAATTTTAAAGAGCCACAATGGCCAAAAAAAATAATTTACCTATCATACATCATTAAATAGCCCTTACTGTAATCACTTCACAAATTGAACATTTGGGTGTTTACATTCCATAAAAAAACAGTAAAAACAGCAAGAGGTGTGGCAGTCGGGTAGGACGTTTCATATAGAAGTCCCATTGAGATGCATGAGGTATTACAATTGATTCCATCAGCTCTGATGCCGTTTGCAGTATGCTTACGGAAGTGACAATACCTCATTTGCATCAATGGGACTTCTATATGAAACGTACGTCTACCGGCATTCGGTGCAATTCCCCACAGAAATCAATGTGTTTGACACCCTGCAGAAATTTAACTGTGTATCCACATGTTTTTTGTGACACAATTCAAAGCATTTCAGACCAGGATTCAGACATTGTAAACTTCATGCTTGTATTACGATATTCAGGTGGAGTAGCGAGGATTCATATTGGGGAGCCGGTCGTCTCAACCGACAGAAAATGGGTAGGGGGGCGAGGGGCAAAGCCCCCTTAAAATTTTGGGTTTATATGCTTTAAATTCTTTCTGAGGGCTAATTTTTGTACGATTTTGTAAAATTTACTTTTGTCGCACCGCTTTCCATTGAACTTTAAACCTATACTTTGCGGACATCGGCCTGCAACTTGCCATGACCAGAATTTTCAAGTGAACCGATGGCTCATCTCAACCGACGAAATCATTTGGGGGGGCCACGGCCCCTGCCCCCCCCCCCCTGGCTACGCCACTGACGATATTTGATTCGACAAGTGAACGGTGAATTAGCACATACAATAGCAATTGTCTTTAAAAAGCCTGATAACTGCCTGCTTTTTCAAGTTTGATAACTGCTGGCAGTATTTCAGCATCCTTGGTTTAGAAGTGAAGCCTTGCAGGAAATAATATTAGTTCTTTTTTTCCTTTTTTTTACAAAATATAAACCCCAAATTATTTTTTAAATTTGTGGAAATTTCAGTAAGCTCTATTTCATTTTGTCCAAATATTTTTGGCCATGGTGACCCTTTAAAGCACCGTCAAAGCAAGGTAACTCCAAGGCTGTTGTCCTGGGTTGCCCAACCACTGCACTGACCAAGATGGGTATTTGGGGTTTTATACCTAGACTAGTAGGTTCCTGGATAAGGGTGCACAACAGAACATGAGGGATTCTACCAATTTAATATTTGTTATTTAAAGGGAGATGGCCCGATGTAAGGATATGTAGTTTCAACCTTAAAGCCACTATAAGTGATTCATCCGAATTAGTCAAAATACCTGAAATTTGAAGAATCGCTTTAAAAAAGTGAAGGGTGTGGTCTGTAGAAATCTCTACGTTACTTTCAACCGAAAAAATTGACAGAACAAGGAAAGAAGAAACGGCAGTGTTCAAAGATATGAACTCCATTCAATACGGGTTGCAGTAAGTGTACGTAATGGACACTAATAACTAAAATGTTCCGATTGGCCTATTAGGTTGCTTTTGGTCTATCATTTGCAGGGTATGGTGTAGGTACTATAGTTGTTACATCCAAGCAAAAATAAGATTTTGATGATTTTTTGATTTCTGATTTATATCACACTGGCTTCTGTTAGGTATTGCGTGCCGCATGTCAATATAGACACAGGGTAATAAAGATGGCAGGGGCCCCCCCCCCCCCCTCCCCAGCTTCCATGATTGTGTACAGTCGTGACATTTCGGACTATCTGGATTTTTTTCCAAGGAATTACTCCAATGACCATGAAAACCATTGGTCTGTCTTATGTAGGGGATATTTCATTCTAATGCAACCGATAGATTTATGCCAATAATTTCCTTTAACCACTTTAGTGTCACCTGCTTTCATGATATACCTCACACATTTTCTTCATTCTCTGCACAAGCTGATCACTTATAGAACTGCGTCTACAGCTAAACATCAAGGATGGTATTCTGAAAAATGGAGACTATCTTTCAGTCCTAGGTTTAAACCAGGGTAAGTCCTACAAGAGGGGACCGTTTTTCCTTTCAAAAATACTGTGAAAGTTAAAGGGATAAGCAGCGAATTGCGAAAGAATCGATAAAAATGTGGAAATGCATTGTTTTTTTAACTTATAAATCAGGGGGAGAAGGGTGTCAATTCCATATAACTACCTTAATGAGAATAACCACCAAAAATAGTGAAAAAATGAAGTATTTGAGGAAATTTGTCACATACCGTACTCCCGTAAATGGGAAATACAGCGATGGACGCTCCAAAATATACAAAAACAGCTGATTGTGGTTTGCAATAGCACAGAATAAACACAGATCAATAATATTTGTATTTGAGGTCAAAACTGATATCGTGATGCAACAATATACGTTAAAATCTGGGATATCACCGAGAAAGGCTTTTTTTTCAAGGCAGAATTTTGATACGCACGGATAGAAAGTAAAGAATCAGATAAAAAGTACTGCCTTGCCTTTAATACACGGATTTCAAGCTAACCACTTGCAGGTTATGTGTGCATATAATGCCAAGAGTACAACAATACAATCATAGGAAATTTTGACTAATTTTTCGATTGTTTCGGATTAGCAAATTCGCTGCTAATCCCTTAAATGTAAAGGGTGAGAAAATTCCTCAGGGATGGGCTCCATGAGGAATTTTCTCACCCGTTACAGCACATTTAGAGTATGTTGTTAGGGAAAAAAGGTCCCCTCTTGTAGGACTAACCCTGGTTAAACCCAGGTCTAATGTTAATCTCCCCTTCAGAATACCAACCCAAGACTAGAGTTGTACCTTAATATATGGTAAGATAAATTATAAACCTACACCTAAAACATGGTGATTCTCAAACCACCCTTATTGCCTGCTTTGCGCAACACCTTTTCTTCAGTCTCTGCACAAGTTGAACTGTATAACCTTTGACCTGGGCAGGTGACCTATGTCTCTATAGTGCATCTATGACTGAGTTTGGTGCAATTGGAGTAAGGTTGTCCATTGCACAAACAATTTTGAAAAGTTTCCCAAAAATTCAAACACATGGCATGCAAGCAGGGCCACGTACGCGCCACAGACGTTTGGATTAGTGTGTGCCCACTATAGTGAGGGCACACACAGAAACTAGGGAGATAAATAAGAACTTGTGTCAAGAAATGACTTTCTACAATGTACCACATGGCCAAAAGTATTGCAAAACATCAGAAAACAAAATTCAAAAAAACAATAAAATTTCTTGACCCCACGTTATTAGTGAATGCCAGAAGTTGGGTTTTTCATAACAGATGTTATCCCCAGAATCCAAGAGGGCAAAAAACATTTGATTCGATTGTCAGGTGCCCAAAATGGCAGATTTAAAGGAATGGGAACGATAACTTGCGGGATTGCACTCAAACGGGGAATACGACACAGAAACAAATGAAATGGCTTAAAATAGCTGCTTAATGAATTGTACAGGTTCGTTAAGGTTTACTTTAAAGTTTACCGAAGAAATCGTATGGGTGTGTGCCACTGGGAATGAAACAAAGTCCATGGAAGACCACATGGCTCATTTAAATTTGCAAAATTAGCAGGACATCCGAAATGGAATTGGAATGATAAATCGCATGGTTTACGGAAAAATAGTATCTAATTACATTTCAGTTGTATGACAAAACAGCCAACAATGTCAACGGTGGAGTAAATGTGACCTCTCTTGGCAATTAAATATCCCGAGTCCCAACGGTGATGGACGTGGTCCTATTTTATTTGTTATCTATTTCTGATCTATAAACCCTCAAATTTGTGCCTCCCTAAACATTTTAAGTAAACCCTGATAAAACACGAATCCGTTAAGTTAGTGACTTTTTTGCAGGCCATTTTTGAACATTCCTGTGCTTATTCCTTCTGGAGTACAATCGGCAAGTAATTAGCCAACTCGTTAACCCGCCATATTTAGGGAACAGACAATAATTCAATGTTTTTTGCACATATTTGATTTCTGGGAGAAGAAAACTGATTGTTTGAAATCATCATTTTGACAATAATTAACGTAATGTGTTTCAAGAACTTGTGGTACATTTAAATCAATATTTTTGAATATAATTGTTTTGCTGCATGTTGCAATACTTTTTCGTCAGTTGTGTAGTTTCCGGAAGCAGAAAACCAAAATAACAATTGTCTAGCTACAAACTTTTTGCCTTTTGGATTTATTGAGCAACTTCTCTGTCTTAAATCCCAAAACTTGTCTCTCTTAAATTATATAAAATATTAAATTAACAAAGTGTGATTGATACTATAAGATTATGTACAAAAGTACTTGAAAAACACACTTTAATCATCTCAGCACATTTTGTAAAAATCATAAAAACAATAAATAATTTTAAAAGGTCAGGATGGACACATCAAATTCCTTGAGTACCTTAAAGGGACACATGGGATTCCAGAATTTTCCCAAAAACCCTTTTTTCATATTGAGAATGCTTACTTATGTATGAATCATTCCTTAAGAAAACAAGGCCAAAAATGTTATTTTTGTGTAACAAAAGGAAGGATTATGCATTACAAGCTAGTCAGAAGATTTGTAATAATTTATGATGAACTCATTCCAAAAAAATATAAATGCCATGTGTGTTGCCCATGTCTATAATAAAAATAATAATAATAATACAATTTTTGAAAAACGCATTAAATACCCCAAGGAATCCTATGACGCATGACCAAAAGGCGGGAATAAACAAGGTCCCGCAATTAAACACCATAAAGCCTTTAAAAATACCAGAAAGGTATGAGAAAATGATCCAACATTGATACAAATTTTTAAAAACCTATATAAAGAGCTTATAGATACAAGAAAAAATATAGAAGTACGATGGAAAAAGGAGAGATGCGTAGACGATGGAACCGTGAACACTTATGTGGAACCCTGTGATCTCATGTGGCACCATGGTGATATCCATGTGGCACCCAGGTCATATCCAAGTGGCAACCATGTTCATATGCATGTGGGCACCCATGTCATTATTAGTGCTGCAGCATCAGTTCAAAAAGGGCTTTAGATTTATACCAACCAGGGCCGGAAAGAGTAACATTTGTAATCATAGATAAAATTGATTCATGGGGTTGTTAGTCATGAAAATATGTGATGACAAAAATTAAAGTGATGACCAATGTGCAGAAACCACATTTTGCAAAATGGCCGCCATTTAAAGTATTAGCACTACTATGGTGATTAGTGGCGGAAGGTTATAGGGTAGCGGTCCAGAGGTTCAATATACATATTGCCAAATTGTCCGAGTCATGGAAATGTAATTACCGCTATTTGTCAAAGATGGCCGACATCTTGTTCAAAGAAACCCGTTTTTTTAATTCTTATTATATAACCTAAGAAGATGAGTTTGGTGTCAAAGAAGTGTGTCTGGGTCAGGGTTAAGAATAATAAAAACTATCTCAAAAATGTAGGATGACATATAAAAAGTGAAGTTTACTTGCATTTGTCACTTTTTCAAAAATAGCCCACTTATTTTAAATACAAACTACCCAGCGTGTTAACTTACTTGCAAGTCAGGCTTATTGCAGCAAGCATCAAATCTATTAACCCAGATGCTTGATAATTAATACAACACAGAATCCTCAGTAACCCCTCCTCAGAACTTACTAATATACGCTTTATGGTTCCTATGAACGAAAACCCCAAAAAATTGATACCAAAGGTGTTGCCTGTGACTAGACCATGTAATTGTTCGAAATGCGGGGCCATTTTAATCTTGACATATCTGAAACAAACAAATAATGGTTTCTTTTAAATAAACAGACCTAAATATCAAAATTCCCATGCAATTCCAGCTACATGTTTTGGGTGGTGAATGAATACGTTAGAGCAAGTAGTCAAGGAGTCTTATTTGGGTTTGTCCATTGGTCGTCCATGAATAACATGACTCATGACTCATCTGACAGTTTTGAGATATTGCTGTTGAAATCCATCAAAGTACAAACAACAAAAAAACTAAAATTTGTCACCAAAATCGTCATCCTAGGTGCTTTCTAGCAGGAGGAATAAAAAAAAGGATTTTGCCTTTTATTATGGTGACCATTTTGGAAATAGTGACGTATGAAAAACTTCCATACTTTTATATTTCATCTGACAGGTTTGTAAATAAATAGTTTTATTAAATTCCTTGACCCAGAAAATCTTAATTTGACACCACAATCCTCTTATAGGACAATCTATATTAAGAAATGTAAGGTTTGTGTCAAAAAATGTCAGCCATCTTGGAGAATGTCGGCACATGCAACACTTTATAGTTTTGGGCTACGGTATTAAACTCCGTGACCCAGAAAAATAATTTTTTACACCAAATGGCCTTCTTAGGTGTTGTTTGGCTGTAAGGATGGCTTCCCATTCTGGAAAATGGCGGTATGCAAATTCCACACTTTTAATTTTGTCATCACCTGTTTTCATGAACTCCACATCCCTGCGGTCAATTTTAGCTATATGACAAATGTTATTATTAAGGGACCGCCCTGCGGTACCACTCTCCTAAATGGTTGGTGCTGCAGCACTATATGCATGGGGCACCCATGTCATATCCAGTGGCACCCATGTCAAATATCCATGGTAGCACATAGGCAAACAGAATGTTCCTTGGTCAAAGGAGTTTTTCAGAACTATACTCTGGTTGTACTTTGAAAATTGGGCTCTTCAAGTATAAAGTTTTTTACTCACTTAACACAACCAGTATATATGTCTTGTTCTGGCATGCTCAGAAGTAAGACAATTATTGGCCTGAATGCCCTGAAAAAAGGTTAATCTTCAAACCCTGCCATAAATCATCACTATTGGTCAGATCTAACTCTATACATAAATATTATAGCTAAAGGGGAAGGGGTATATTTACAAATGTATTAAACCACTAACTACAGGTACAAAGTGTTTGTCTAATGACAGATTATGTGATCTGAAACAATAATATTTTGTTAAAAAGTGCACAAGTTTTTAGGTGCTTCTTGTAACAAGATCAAATGTCATGTCATAACAAAAATGTGTTAATGAGCTCAAATTCCACTGGACCAACTTCTGGGAATATGGTAGGTACAGAGCTATGACCTTTCATGACATCATTCTAACAAGATAGATGTGCCATATGGCAATATAACACAACCTTACAGGTGATTACGATTATACCCAGGTGATTTCCATTTGGACCCATGTGATATTCATGTGGACCCATGTGATATCCATGTGGCACTGTGATATTCCATGTGGCACCCGTAGATATCCATGTGGCACCCATATGAATCCATGTAATATCATGTGGCACCCATGTTAATATCCATGTGGCACCCATTGATATCCATGTGGCACCCATGTAATATCCATGTGGCACCCATGTGATATCCATGTGGCACCCATGTGATATCCCTGTGGCACCCTGTGACATCCCTGTGGCACCTATTGTGATATCCCTGTGGCACCCAGGCGATTTCCATTTGGCAACCATTGTGCATTCATCCATTGGCACCCATGTGGTATCCCTGTGGCCACCCATGTTGTGAACTCCCTGTGGTACGCATTGTGATTATACCTGTGGCACCCATGTGGTATCCCTGTGGCCCCCCATGTGGTATCCCTGTTGCACCCATGTGGACGATCCATGTGGCACACCATGTGATATCCTATGTGACATCACTATGGCACACATGTTATATCCTGTTTTATGGAACCTATATGATGTATTTTAAAAACTACCACCAACTGCCGTCAAAGTGATTGCTGACACTTGAAACCATTGTTTCCATAAAATCAATGTTAAATACTAAATGCAAGAATGTATTTACACAATATTAAAGAAATTTATCTGACATCTAACATTAAAGACAGATTTCTTGAAGAGAGTGTTCTCAATTTTAAACCTTAGTGTTTTTTGCATATACATAGTACATGCCCACATACTGATCACTATCTGAAAGAGCTATGCTCAAGTTGATGTCCTTCATCACAATTTTGTGACAAATTTCTAGATCCAGAAATTTATTATATACATAGTATCCTATGGTACTGGTACATGTATACAACTAAGACATAAATACATACTATGTCGAAATGGCAAATTTGAGTCCTATCAAACTTTGAGCATTTTAGGTGCCTACCTTTAATTTTAGATGACTATCTGTTATTCCAACACACACAAATATATTTTGAAATCTATGATTTGGCCTTGTAAGTTATAAAAGTTTGAAGGTGCTTACATTGTTATATCTTAATCATATTTTTTGAAGTTGTGAGGACAAAGGTTACCAACTATTATCAGATAAATCTGCAATGACCGAACTCCATGACATTATAGCCTAGCAACGTTTGACATAACCAGAATGAGAAGAGATCGACTACGTAACCTCTCAGTTCCAAGTGAATTGAAAAAAAAACAAAAAAGTGTGTACAGTATACCCACAATCGCCCATCAAACCATTCAGTCTTTTGGCACAACACACACACACACACATAAAATACACAAAAATTCAATGTTCTTAAAAATACAATGCGGTCCCCGGACCGCGCGTGTCGTCTGCCGTCGCGGTGGTTTGTGAATGGGGCCCAAGGTCACATGAGGGTCACAAACATGTCACCCACCCCGCCTGATCCTTTCCACCAAGTTAACATCATGTAGGCCTTACGGAAATCATACGGCCATGCAATATAT
This sequence comes from Ophioderma brevispina, assembly GCA_023653785.1. Classification (NCBI taxonomy): domain Eukaryota; kingdom Metazoa; phylum Echinodermata; class Ophiuroidea; order Amphilepidida; family Ophiodermatidae; genus Ophioderma; species Ophioderma brevispina. The sequence continues at coordinate 4,245 of JAMKCH010027407.1, read as the reverse complement.
TAAGGGTTAACATTTTTAAAAAAAAACCACACGCACACACAAACACAGACATACAACCAGAGTAAATACCTAAGTGCCTTCTGCAATTCTATGCAGACGACACAAAAACCTATTCAAATTACATTATAAAATATGAGGTTCACCATAAATCGGTGGCACTGCATGCCTATTTCACTACATGTATTTCTGTATGAATTATCATTATGGTCTTTGGTGGTGACCTGATAGGCAGGAATACTCGGTATAAAAGGAGTGGATGTAAAGGAATGTAATCAAGTAAAGGGCAATTATTTTAAAGATACAAATTCCCAATGACTAGTATCAGGTGTAGTCCTCACAAGGGTTCAAAAAGTCTAAGTGTTCAATAGCTGCCATGTGAACAATCTGTGTGCTGGGCCAATGTATTAGGGTACTCAATTTAACCTTTCCATGAGGGAGATTTTCCATATCATCTGAACCGTTATCATTAGTCATACATGTGTTTCCACTCTACGACAAATTCGACTGTGTCTGTAAGAAATTTCGGCAATTTTTGTATTTTTCTGTCCGTAAACGGAAGAAATTATAGGCACAGTGGCTATGTGACCGTGGGAAATGAGCAAATGAGTCAGGATCTGCTAAAATTTGTGAATAAGCTTTTCTCAAGGATGATCAGAGTGACAATGAAAATAAAACAGAGATTGCTGGAATCACGATGGCCCTTTATGTGCTTACGACCTCATGCACTCACATTACGAAGTCTACCTACTAAATTACTAAATTAAGAAAATTAAGGCATAATCCACCACTAGTCCTTTGTCCTTCACAAATGGACCTTTTATTTTTCAACATACGGTGAAAGTGTGAAGTAATAAGTGAGAAAATGTCCCATGGATGGGCCATGCAGAATGACCTTTTGGAGTCTGTTTGAAAGATAAAATGATCTACTCCATTTCCTCCCTACCTCCGAGCAGTGACGGTGGGCAAAGTAAACCTTGTTCGCTGGCTTATAACAACACATTTTTACATGCACTCACAAAGACGGCATGTCTATGCATGTGTAAAAAGGCGCATCAAGGTTATGTCATCACTTCACAGAGGTAGAAATGAACTATAGTACTGACTTGTTACCACCTCTCTTTAGCAAAATCCCTAACCATCGAGCTCCAACGCCGCAGCGAGAGCTCAATGACGAGTTGATTTTGATAATCGCAGGTACAGTCAGTACTTAAAAGATCTTTTTGTGATAACTAACCCTGGTTAAACCTCAGGCTAAAGTTAGACTCCATTTGAGAATACTAGCTGATATAATCTTAATTACAAATCCTCATTGGAAAACTAAACTTGGTGGATTTTGCCAAGAGAAGATTCCGTGTGTACCCCATGACAATCCCTCGCATTCGGGCCCTTCAATACAAAATTGGTGCCCCCTTCGTAATCCCACATTTTGAGCGCCTGATAAGGACAGTAAATGCAGTACCCCCCACCCCTTAGTGGTTGAGAAAGCCCTTAAATCATTTAACATTCCTATGTTATTTTGCTCTGTTTTTCACCGAAGGAATCCAAAATAAAATCGTAGTCCCCAGATGAAAATTGGGTTAGTCCTTGCAAAAATTCTTTTGAACCAGCCCAAGATCGATTACCCTGAAGATTGTCTCCCCAGAAACAGGAGAACGTGTGGACCCTTCTCCTTTTATCTCCCCTGCGGTCAAGCATTCTTGAAGCGGCGATCGCAATCCGCGTTGGCTCGTTGGATACACCGGATCTTCTCTGATTCGGACAGAGGTGGGTGAACATAGCAATGTGACAAAATCTTTTTTGCAGAAAGCAAGGGTCCCTCCCTCACACATCTTGCCTTCAGATGATAAACGATCTAAGAAACACCCTTGTCAAATACCCTTCCATTTGGGCCCAACCCCTTGATATCCATGTGGCACCCATGTGATATCCTGTGGCACCCATTATCTCCATGTGGCAAAACCCATGTGTTATCCATGTGGCAACCCTGTGCCTCCCGCTGTGGCAACCCAGTTGAAATCCATGTGGCGACCCATGTGAAATCCATGTGGCACCCAGGTGATATTCCTGTGGCACCCATGTGATATCCATGTTGATCTTGTGCTGGCAGCTGTCTTAACAACTCAGTTCATGGCAAGACCCAGGACCCACAGATAGTACAACACTGTGTAATCAAAACCACGTTAAACTATCTATGCCCATAGCCCTTTACAAGTAAAACCGAGGGTTTACTTACTGCAAGAAGGCCCCAGCTGCCATTTGTCACACGTACTTATTAAGTGTACCTGCCAAAAATCTAACACCTGGCAGCTAATGCAGATGGGCTCTTTGCTCTACCTCAACATTATTTTAGTTTTTCTGATCTCGGACACATTATTAGCCCATAAATGATACTGCATCACCCGTTAATTTCTTAAATAACACACAGTAAAAAGTGCTTTCTACCTCTAGCATTTACACTTTCTCCCATTTTGTTGACGATCATAATTCCAACGGCCCATTTTACTGATTTCACCTAATACTAGCTGAATAACAGTGAATGCTGGGTTTAGCGACCAATCTCCAGCCAAACAGTGCGTCATTTCTCTTCCATAGACGAAATGCTAAAGTTGCTGGCAAAACCCCTCAGCAATTGCCGAAGTACACGCTTGAAATGCATGCACCGGGTTGTTTTCTGTCTGTATGTACCTCCCTTTTGGCCGGAATGCCGGCTTTCATTTGAAATGTACTGAGGGATTTTGACAGCGACGTACATTGCCAATAGAGCCCTGTGATAGCTGCCACATGACCACTTTTAATAGTTGCCTTTTTGTAAACTGTTTGTTTATTACGTGTTTACATGCGGTGTGACCCAATATAACATGCAGCAGCTAGTTAACTAATAGTAAGAAAGAAGTAGCTGCATTTGTTAGTTGGTATAAGTATGTGAAGTAGCTGCCATTTGTTATTTGCATAATTATCAGTGCTGAACAACCTATTCAGATCAATCTAAAACATTGGCAGCTATTTACAAATATGCCTTTTGGGGCAATGAACCTTTAATTTTACTTTGATGAAAAAAAAAGCACATCACTCAGACTCACTTAAATTTGGGAATAAGCTTTTCAAAGTATCATCCTCGAACGCCATAACTAATAGAAGACATGCTAAGATCAGGAAACACCAATTTACACCAACCTCACCCCCCCACACATACACTTTACTCTATCAGAAGTGAAGTTGGTATCCTGAAGAGTTTCAGTTCAATTTTCCCTTAGGCTTGTATTCTGAAAGGGAGACTAATTTTAGTCCTGGGTTTAAACCAGGGTTAGTCCTACATTAGTGGCCCTTTTTCCCTATCAAAATACTGTGAAGTTAATGTACAGTAAAAAATTCCTTTAGATGGGCGGGAATTTTTCACCTGTTGCCCAACATTTTTAGAGTATGTTGAAAAGGAAAAAAGATCCACTTCATGGTAGGACTAACCCTGGTTAAACTCAGGACTACAGTTAGGCATAAAAAAAATTGTTTAAAAAACAACCCGACCGACCCTTAAAAAAACCTGCAACGTCATAAAGTTTTTATCAGTTAAGCACAAAAGAAAAACAATTCTGCCAACCGACACATATTTCATCCACAATTAAAAAAAAAAAAATTTACCAACACAAAAGAGGAAAAATAATAAACAACAAGAACAACAAAGCAACTACAACAAGTAAATAAAAGATCTTTTCTATGTACATTGAAAAGCTTTAATAGAGCATTTTTGTATTCATTTTAGAGTAAAACATTAGATCTAAAAAAAAACCATTTTTAAATCTAACCAACCGCCGACCCTGATATTTTTGCTCTGTTTTACGCCAAACAAACATTTTTAATGCCTAGTCTCCCTTTCAATGCTAGGAAATGTTTTTCTTTCAATGTTAGAACCAAACATCACCAAAAATGGTCTACCACATTATTAAAACAACACTCTCCTAGGGGCCATTTCAGTACACATTTTTGCTTCTTCTAATCCAAATGGTAGGACATTTTGACTCAAAATTTGTAATCGTATGTTTTGGTGATATGCTTCCATGTGAGAGAGAAAACATGAAAAATTGGACCATGAGCCGGGTCAGCCCCTTTTAAATCAAATAACAATTTTCTGAAGACCCCCCCTATTTTCAATTTTTTATAGATTTTTGCAGTGTGTTGGTTTTGGTCTATGAAACTATACCTGTAACGGTAATGCTCAAATGGTCTTTGACCTAATAAGGATTTTGTAAT